>JAKUCM010002936.1:0-16842 GCA_023374145.1 Lepidium sativum
TGTAATTTTTCAGTTTCCTCATCAGGAGTGACATTTCTTTTAGTGAATTTTAATAGGGCAACAACCAAACATGTGTCTATTCTTGATCGAGCTTGGTAGTTGTAATATTTAATGTTGAAATATATTGTTATATTGTTACTTGTTTCCAAATCTGTAGATATGTCAACATCCGTTATGTATGCCATAAAGTTGACAATCATACTGGTTGCTTTTGTATCTTCTATGTTATGGTATGTTAGAAAGTAATGAAGATTATGTGTCAAGGTGGTCCATTATACAGGTGTTCCGCTTCTTTGGAAAGAAATTTGTATAACAATATTACTTTGTTGTGTGAGGGGTCTTTTGATGTTGAGATAAGTTTCACTTCGCATATGAATGTTAGGAAGACGACTTTCAAATGAAAAAGAGTATTAGAGAGGAAGCGGATTTGGTGTGAATGGTTTTTGTGTTTTTGATGATGATCTCTTAGTTATATATATATATATATATATATATATACTTTTTAAACGTATTATTTACCAATTTCAGTTTAATGTATTGTTGAGTTAGTAATGATGTATACGTTTGAAAAATGTGAAAATCAAAATTTGGTCAATAAGAAGTAATACTCGTTTATTTAGAGTGATATACGAAGTCGGAAGATTTATGTAATTTCATGTAAATTTTATTATTATAATCATACCTTGTTCTTGTAGACTCTGTGTAAATGGGAGCTATTGGATTGAAAAATATGTCTTTTTTTTTTATCTTTTTGGACCAAGGATGCTCTATTTACAACCATAACCTACACAATAAAATGTTTATTAAATAGGGTTTGAACTTTGGGGTTTTAGGATTTGTAAATTAACAACTAGCATTGGTGTGGAACAAAATTCGTAGAACCCAAAATTTTCTTTTTTAAATTGTTTTAGACTTTGAAAATAATATTTACCTAAATCAACAGAAGAGAGATAAATAGCAGCAGTAGTGAATGTAGTTTAACTATGAAAGAATTTCCAAATTAGTAAAAATCATTGTGAAATGTAAATTTTTTTTCTTTTGTTTTAAAGTAAGTTGTAACTATGTTTTGCCATAAGTTATTTTGTATGGCAAAGTTATGTCATTTTCTTAACTCAATCAATAACAATAAGACAATGCTTAAAGAGAGACTGAACCTAATGAAACACTAAAGAGGTCGAGAATATAATGTCACCACTTCTATTTTTATTTTATTTTCATGCATAATCTGTGATTTTGAGATAAGTGATCCCATAGTTACTGATGGGTCTACATCTCTTCTTTGGTATCAAGATTGGTCCTTAAAAATAATTGTTCTAACTTCTAAAAGACTTTTAAATGAATGAAAAGAACAAGACTATGATACATATATACTTTTACCAATATTTCCACAATTTCATTAGTGCAGTAAATTCTATGTGCCTCATCACATTCAACTACTCAATCTCTGGTTTAATGGATTGATGTTTGTTTCTTATCTCTTTACTTATTCTTAGAGAGATAAAGAAGTATAAAGAAAGTGAGCATAAACATGTTTTAGATCTATCACATGGACAAAGTGCAGTATGGTAGAGTTAGAGTTCCAGAGCAGTAGAGTTAAAGTATGCTTAGTATAGTTGACATTAATAAAATTTTGTGTGTAGTAGAGTTAGATTTCCAGCGTGATAGAGGTGAAGTGTGCTTGGTAGAGTTAGATTTCCAGCATAATAGAGTTGTTGTTTGTGCTCTAATCAAATCTTCTACACGGACATATTGCAGTATGGTAGAGTTAGTTTTGGAAACCTAGCCTACTTTCGTAGTAGAGCTTAAATTACGTATTTACCCCTCAGTTATTACCTCATCTGCCGCGCATCCAACTGATTCCTCCATAAGTGACGCCATTGTAGCTTTTTTGAAACTCCTTTACTTCTTCGCTGCTCCGTTGCTTTTTCTGTTTATGTTTGGATCTATGGATCAAATCATTTTGGTTTGTGGGATATGGAGTTTTAATGAAAATCGATGGATATTTTCGGTGGACCAGTCGTATGGGTGTCGGATCATAGGCATTGTCGAAGATTTAAGGCTCGATGAATTTCTGGAGATGGTCTATGCCGATTTTGGTTTGGATGCACATTGTCATGAGCAAAAACTAAGCTACATGCCAAATGTTGTCATTCAGTCCCTACTAGAAGATACTCCCCCTGTAATTATGAGTAACGATAAACAATTGCAAGTGTTTGTTTCACAATTTTGTAAAGAAGTAATGCGTCTATGTGTCGAAATTACCACTAGATCTCGTGTTTCAGTGAGTTACTCTGAAAAAGGTCAATGTAGTTGGAGAAACGTTGACGAGAAATTCTAATGTAAGTCGGAGAATGATGCCTCATATATTCGGTGTAGTAGAGTTGATCCGATGTTTAGTAGAGGTGTACCAAACAATGAGCGTATACCAGAAAATGTGAAACATGAAGGTGAACATGCTGAGGACGAGGATGTGGAATTCAGATTTGACTGTTGCGATGATATGGATAGCGCAAGCTCGAATGATGAAGATTATATCAGTGTTTGTAGAAAATCGAAAGAAGAAAAGAAGAAAAACCTGTTGGAGCAAGCAACGGGGTTGGATTTGAATGCTGAGTATTTGGATATAGAGATGTCAGCACTCGCATTGGTTGTTGGGCAACGATACTCATCAAAAAAAGAACTCATGACCAGGCTAAAAATACTTTCTGTCTTACAGGGGTTTGACTTCGATGTTGTTGCTTCATCGAAGACAGTTTTAGATGTGAAATGTTGGGTACCAAACTGTCAGTGGAGAGTGCGAGCTTCACCTGTCGACGACGGTGGATGTTTCTTTGTCCGGAAGTATATGGGAGAACATAGTAGTTCTGTTACGGAGAGATCAGGTCGTGCACGACAAGCGTCAACGGAAGTCTTAAGAAGGTTATACTTGGAATTCGTAGGTGGAATTGGGCCATATGTTCTTCCTCAACACGTTGCTTATTCAATGAGCAAGCGATTTGGTCTAAAAGTACAAACGTAATTTTATGCCATGGTAGAGTTAATCTTCGTAGTAGAGTTAAATTGCAGTGCTGAGTTAGTCTGTCGTTTGGTATAGTTGGCTTGCAGTGTAGTAGAGTTAGATTGCAGTGCTGACGTATTAGTAGAGTTGGACTGACAGTGTGGTAGAGTTGGATTATGTGTAATAGAGTTAGGGTGTAGTGTGTGGTAGAGTTAGATTGCAGTGTAGTAGAGTTAGTGTGACGTATGGTAGAGTTAGTTTGACATTTAAGTCTGACGTTTATGCAGATCAAATACTGGAAAGCACACCGTACTCTAAGCCAAGCACGAGCCCTAGTAACCGGAAGTTTGGAAAGTAGTTATGAGGAACTTCCGTCGTACTTGTTTGCTATTAGAAGAGCGAATCCCGAAACTCTAATAAAGCTCGAAGTTGACGGGCAAGACAGGTTTAAGTTTCTTTTCATCGCTTTCAATGCAAGTATTAGGGGTTTTCCCTACATGAGGAAGGTTGTTGTTGTCGATGGTACATTTTTACTAGGGAAGTATAAAGGTACTCTATTAACCGCTACCATGAAAGATGGTAACTTCAACATATTTCCTATGGCTTTTGGTGTGGTTGATACCGAGAATGACGAATCTTGGGAATGGTTTTTTAGACAGCTAAACCGTGTGATCCTTGATGACAGAGAACTTGCCATCATATCAGATAGACATAAATCCATTGCTAAAGCCATAAAGATTGTGTACCCACTTTCTTCTCGGGGTATTTGCACCTACTACCTACGTAAGAACATTTTGTCGAAATTTAGAGGTGGCGAGCCCTTTAAGTTGTTCAAGAAAGCTGAAACCGCTTTTAGGGTAGATGAATTCAACGCTATACTTGCTCAGATCCAGGCATTAAATCCAAAGCTTCATGCCTACTTGATAAAAGCTGACGTGCGTTTGTGGAGTCGAGTGTACTTTCCCGGAAACATATACAATTTCACTACGTCGAACATTGCAGAATCAATAAACCATGCATTATCAGAGGCAAAAACTTTTCCCATTGTCCAGCTTATATATGCAATAAGGTCGATGTTAACACGTTGGTTCGCAAAGCGGAATACGAAGGCCACTCTAACGTCAACTGTTCTAACAGCATCTGTTGAAAAGCTCCTAAAGGTAGAGTTACCATTGCACATAGTAGAGTTAGTCCCTTCATAGTAGAGTTAAAAATCCCTTTAGTAGAGTTAACATTATTTTTATAAATGATAGACAAGGGTCGATGAAGTTAGACAGTACAACGTGCAGGACATAGACGAATACCAGGTTATTGTTACGCGATCCGAAACTTCTCATTTAATCAACTTGACTGAGAAGACGTGTTCTTGCAAAAGGTATGATGTCAAAAAAATTCCTTGGGTCCATGCCATTGCCGTGCTGAGGCTTGTAGAAGGCCGACGATCGAACTTACACATCCATACTATCACACGACGTACCTGTACAACGCATACTCTGGTAGTATCTTTCCAAGAGATTCTGCACTTCCCGTTCCGTTGGAAGTGAGTTGTAAGTTGTGTAATCCACCACACGTACGTCAACAACCAGGGAGGCCGAAGAAATCGCGGATAAAGAGCTGGTTCGAGTCTTCTCAGCCCGAAAAACGTCCAAGAAAAGTTTCAACTTGTTCTAAATGTAAGAAACTTGGTCACAATGTCCGGACATGTAGTCAAAGCATTCGTTCTTGAATAGAAGAGTTAACACTGCGTTTGGTCGAGTTGGATCACCTGTATGTAGAGTTAGATCAACTGTATGGTAGAGTTAGTCCTCTGGTTGGTCGAGTTGGATAACCTGTATGGTAGAGTTAGTCCTCTGTTTGGTCGAGTTATTCATCTGTTTGGTCGAGTTATTCATCTGTTTGGTCGAGTTGGATAACCTGTATGGTAGATTTAGATCAACTGTATGGTAGAGTTGGGTCAACTGTATGGTAGAGTTAGTCTTCTGGTTGGTCGAGTTGGATAACCTGTATGGTAGAGTTAGTCCTCTGTATGGTAGAGTTAGTCCTCTGTACGGTACAGTTAGTCCTCTGTTGGTCGAGTTAGTCCTCTGTTTAGTCGAGTTAGTCCTCTGTTTGGTCGAGTTATTCCTCTGTTTGGTCGAGTTAACAATACGCTAATGATTGAAAGGGAAATTACATTAACTATGCAAGACGAAAACGAGTACATAAAGGAAAGAAATCGAAAACGAGTACATAAACGAAAAAAGTATAATAACGAAAACGAGTACAACAACGAAAAGAAAATTACATTCAAAAACTAATGGTGAGGAAAGATCTTTCTGAATTGGAAGAACCAAGTGCATACTTCACAAGCTTCAGCCATTGGTTGATCAATGTCTTTGGCATCGAATCCTTGAAAGAAATGGAGAATCTCCAGGAATTCTCCATTGCAAGAACATCCTTCTCGACCATATGTTTTTCGAGAAGTAGTATTTGTTGCTCTCCTCGCCAACTGAGCGATGATGGGTAACGAAAGATTCTGTTCTGGAGGTGGTCTACATATTCCAATGTTTCTACAACTGTGTCCTGTAGTAGACGTCTTAGGACTTCATAACCCTCCTCTCTTCTGTCTGTTCCTAAACAGACTAGCACAAATCCATACAGTAGTGTGGCTTCTTCAGAGTCACCATTGGATGCTCTTTGCAGCAGTTCCAAACCACCATCACGATTCCCATTGACAAAGAACTCTGCCATACCACATCGGTATGTGGCTTCCACATTACCAGCATTGCATAGTCTAGTGAGAAAATTGTTAAGAAGAGACTTACTTCTCAGAGGGCCATAAAATGGAACATAACGTATATCTATGTTCCTTAGAACCTCATCCTCATCGCAAAACTCTTTAAATTCCTTCGAAACGCGCCTGATGCTGTAAATCTCATCAAGTCCTTCTGCTCCACATCGAGCAATGATGTTCGTCAAAGCACTGTTTGGTAAGTCCATGATATGTGCCTTGCGGACAACGTTGCTTTTTTTTGGTGAATCCATCTTTGTTCTTGAAATGTTTTTGAAAGCTTTTGAAAGATTGTAAGGTGAAGATGGAACATTTTGGTCAAGGAGAAGATGAATAGTTTAGAAGAATTATTAACGATTGGAAGGTTATTTATAACGATTTGACTCTTCAGTTTCCCTTCATTTTAGAGTCTAATCGTTATTATGATAATATCCCGGACATCGTGTCCAATAAACTTGATTTAACTTCCACGGCTAGTAGCAGTTGTAAGCTGTTTAAATGTAGTTAATACGTAGATCGTGTCCTTGTCTGTCATCCACTTAGTGGCACAGAACATGGGTGTAGTTAGTTCTTAGTTAGATCACGTATAGATCACTAATTACTTGTCAATAACCAACTAATAGAGTTAGAATTATACAAATATATACTGAAATACTCTAGTACTATACAATATACACGAGTGTAAGACTATACACCGACTAAACAAAATTACCAATCAAGCTAGAGATTTTTGGTGGCTCTCATTAGCAGGTTCTTATCACACTCGCGTGCATATATTAGATCACTAACAGTAATTTCCGATTCTATGAGAAGTTAGTGTTTGAAATCAATGGCGTATTTCAGCCGAGAGAAGTCGACATACTCGTCGGAAAGACCTTCGAAGTTGCATCCGATGGCCAGACAGTCGATCATCTTCACAACCCACACGCCACAGTCGCCAGACCGTTTATTACGTGGTACGCCCTTATTCACACGCACAATCTTATATTCCGCCGCGCTAATATGCGGTTGCATCTCCTTGGGTGAAAACTCCTTGATCATCTTCAGAATCATAACGACATATGGTCTAAAAAAATGAGAACCATGAGAATGAACTCTATTACAAATGTAAATGTAACTCAGAATAACTTTACCAACGCGCAGACTAACTCTACCATTCAGGTTATCCAACTCGACCAAACAGAAGATTAACTCGACCTAACAGAGGACTAACTCTATCATTCAGGTTATCCAACTCGACCAAACAGAGGACCAACTCGACCAAACAGAGGACTAACTCGACCTAACAGGGCACTAACTCGCCCTAACAGAGGACTAACTCTATTATACTTAATTTGAGTAACTTACATGCATGACTCTACCATTGCACTAGGGAAGTGCAAGATGGGTCGGGATCGAAAAGGCAAATCTTTCTTTCGTTGAGATTAACTTAGAGGGCCACCCAGTGAATGTTTTGGAAATTATGAGGGATGTAGATGGTGTCCACGTCTCTCATCCACTGCTTCCTAGTGGCACTGAATGTGGGTGCAGTGCCGTCGAATACATCTTTAAACCCACCAGGCCACACAAAAGTATCCTCCTTTCCCAAGTAATCCCTTTCGTACATGTAGCACCAAAAACCACAAAATAGTGGGTCTATGAAAGCTAGCTGATTACTCCTGTATGGACTTGGAGTTTGCAAGGATCTTTGCCGAATAAGATTCATCCCGCAGCCAATATGCTGTAAAAGTTTACTGTATTAATGCTCTAATCTAACTCTACTAAGCAAAAACTACGTCATAAGACACTTTAACTTACGCAATCGTGAAGCCAACCATATCAAGGGACATGCCACTTCTCTTTTGGGCATATCAAGCGGAGGAAGAAATCCGCATTCTGACTGTGTTTCCCGTCGCTAGTGAGTTCCAATTGATGCTTCACATAGTCGCGTAACTGAAGTACTTTTAATTTTGAAATCAGACCAAAAGGATCATAGACACTCCGAGAATGAATAACATTCTTATGAATCCGCTTGACAATGGAACAACCTTGGAAAGGGGATATCTGTAAAAAGAAGGGACCAAACAGGTGATCTAACTCTACCATACAGTTGACTAACTCGACCAAACAGGTGATCCAACTCGACCAAACAGGTGATCTAACTCTACCAGACAGTTGACTAACTCGACCAAACAGGTGATCCAACTCGACCAAACAGGTGATCTAACTCTACCATACAGTTGACTAACTCGACCAAACAGGTGATCCAACTCGACCAAACAGGTGATCTAACTCTACCATACAGTTGACTAACTCGACCAAACAGGTGATCCAACTCGACCAAACAGGTGATCTAACTCTACCATACAGTTGACTAACTCGACTAAACAGGTGATCCAACTCGACCAAACAGGTGATCTAACTCTACCATACAGTTGAATATGAACAGTACCTGGTTCTTAGCGAGAACTCGTGCCCGAGTCTCTTTCGGTAACACATCTTCCATAAAGATCAACTCCTCCCGTGTTTGTTTACCCTTTTCAGTAGTATCCACCAGGTTTATGACGCCAACTTGTGACATCCCTGGCTTAATTTTTTCCACATCATAAGGTAGTTCTTCTTTTGAAGGTTCTTCTGGATTCCTAACAACTCTTGATAACGGGCTCAAAGGGTCAGATGTCTCCTGACTCTGGATAACCCATTTATTCTACAAAAATATGAAAATGTCAACTCTATTTAATAGGAACTATCAACTCTACCAGTAAGATTTATTTTTAACGGGATTACCTGGTCCGGTGGGATGGTATGTTTAGTGATGGTTGGGGACACTTGTGTGTCCTCGAGGTGAGCATCCACATTTGTTGGTTTAATACCTTAACCTGCACTTGGTGTTTTCCCCGAATCCGAGTCCACAAGGGTAGACGAGAAGATGCAATTTATTATTGAACTCTACCACTCTACATATTACTCTACGGATAACTCTACTACACGTAAATGAACTCTACTATACTTATAAAATCGAACTCTACTATACTTGGAATCAAATCCACATTACTTGAAATTGAAGTCTACCATGTATGTATAGTGGAGTAAATGAACTCTACTACAAAAGGAATTTACCTTTCCATTATTATTTGCTAGCTCCAATTTCACCAAGTCCTCGAGGTCAATGGTTTGTTTTTTGATGGGTATCCATCGTAGAATGGGGACGTCACCTGCTCTTTGCTCCCCAAATATTTCTGCGACTATAGGAATTGACTCAAATGCCCATATCAGAAGTGCGTGCACAAACCCGTGTATTGTGTAATTACTGCCCGTTTTGCATCCTGCCATTTTGATCGATTTTATCAGTTCTAGAAACGCCACTCTTCCCCATGGATGCCTCTCGAACATCTCAAAATCTGCAACCAACTTCGCAGCACTAAAAGGGAGCCTACTATTTGTGTGGCAGCCAAAAACTCCTACACTCAAAACCAATAGCAAGCCTACCATCTTCCTTTTCTCGAAGGACCACTCTCTACATCTCCCCAATATTTCTTTTAACTCTACCCATTGTGGTCCTTCACCAACCCCTAAGCCAATATCTTCCCAAAGTTCTCTGTGCGCTTCATCTGCCCCATTAGAAGCCTTCTCGAAGTTACCGCAATTAAGCTACGTTATTTCAGCAAACTCGTGCAGAGAAAACCTCGTAGGACGAGCTCCAAACAGCACCCAAATCTCATACATCTTCTTCGTCACTAGTTGATTCATCAACAGTACTGTATATGCCTACCTGTAAAGTTGAAGTCGGAATCTGCTAGTTTCAGAAAAACCTCTACGCAAGAGTTCTCTTTGATGTCTACGTATGCATCCTCACCAATACCCTTGATCATATTACTGATGTATTTTAGATTGCAGAAATGGTTGATGCTTCGATTCTTCATCACTAGTACACCGTGTGTGAGAAATTTCTTCGGGTACTTCTTGTCTGCCATATCTAAAGATGAAAGAAAACAAACGATAAGCATTATAAAACCAAACTCAACCAAACTACAACGCAACAATACATTCTTACAACATAACTCTATTACACTACAAACCAACTCTACCTCTCTTAAATCTAACTCTATCACACGTCAGACTAACTCGACTACACTACAACCTAACTCTATTACACTACATACCAACTCTACCGCACATTACAACCTAACTCTATTACACTACATACCAACTCTACCACACGGAATCTAACTCTATCACACGTCAGACTAACTCGACTACACTACAAGTTAACTCTACCATACTATAATCCAACTATACCCCCTACGACCTAACTCTACCCAACGTCATACTAACTATACTACACGTATCATATCGCTTCTTTACCCTTACCATCACAACTAATTACGAACTATATCACATTGGCTCAGACTGGGGAAGAAATCTACTAGACACAGAATAAGTTAGTGAAGAACAAAAACCCAAATGTCGCAAAATTGAAAAATCGAAATGTCACAAAATCGAGAAACCCAATGTCTACGTCAACCCTAAACCCAAATGCCCTTACGAAAAATAAGAAAAAGCAGAAGAGGAGCAGAGGAAGAAGAAACTTACCGACAATGAAGACGACGAGTACGAAGAACAAGATGAAGAAGAAGACAACGAGTATGAAATACAGCGAAGAACACGTTGAGTAAGACGAGGAAGAAACAAAATCAAGAGAAGTTAACGATGACAGTTTACACTATAGGTTTCTTTGTTTTTCGGGTATGAAACAAACCTGAGAAGAAGAAGAAAATAGAAGAAGACATCAGTTTTTTGTTTCAAGGGTGTAACCGTAATTACACCCTTGACGCTTTCTTTTTTTTTTGACAAAAACTATTCTAGTAATTACACTATAATTTTGCTCTATTTGAGCAATTCTTTCTATAAACAATTTATTTAAGTTCAAAAAATAGACAAAATAAATCAAAAGCTATGTTATTAGACATCGTCCCCGAAGACAAAACTGTGTCTTGCAAAATACACATTGGTGTGACAACATTACAAGAGAGTTTAACAAAGTGAGGTGGATGGCCTAAGATGCCACAAAATCTTCCCTTTATGGTTCTGCTTGTCAATAGCTAATAACCTGAGCTTGAAAGTTTTCCTTTGAGTATCTTGGAAATAAATGTTACTTAAATAAGTAAAGAAGCAAGAGAACCGTATAAAGATTATGATAAATGAAGAGATACACATATCAAAACTAACCTTAACCAACATTTTTTGACAACATGTTCTTCTTCGATTCATTCAGAGCTTCCTTAAGTTCTCCATGCTCTATCTCCTAATGAATTCATTGTTTCATTCTTTCCTCAAACTCTACAACAAGTCTCTTTTATTATGTTGTCTGAGTTAACTTCTAAAGATTAAGCATTTCATGTTGTTCTTCACGCTCCTTTAAAAGCTTCTCACATGGTTTGCAAATAGAAGTTTATTAAATGGAAAGAAAGGGCACTGGTCACCACTCCAACAATGCTGATAGGTGAGCTTCTATCAAACACAAATAAAACAAATGATTTCTTTACCTTTGATTATAAATACCAAAAGCATTAAGGTATTTCAGAACACTATATTTATAATTCGAGATGGAGAGAAATGTATGTAGGGAACACAAAATGAAAAAAACACATAGATAAAACCTCAAACGCCCAGGAAGAGGCTTTCCTAGCCTTAAAAGAGAAGCTTATCAATTCACCTCTATTAGTACTTACTAATTTTATGAAATTTTTTGAGATTGAGTGTGACGCTTCTGGTATAGGAATTGGAGCTGTTTTGATGCAAGATAAGAAACCCGTGGCATATTTTAGTGAGAAGTTGGGAGGGTCTACTTTGAACTACCCAACTTATGACAATGAGCTATATGCAATAATGAGAGCACTGCAAACATGGCGTCATTATCTGTGGCCTAAGGAGTTCGTGATACACACCGATCATGAGTCACATAAGCATCTTAAAGGGTAGAAAAAGCTTAATAAAAGATAGGGTCATAGAGACTTTTCCATATGTCGTTAAGTACAAGAAAGGTAAGGATAATGTGGTGGCCGATGCATTATCCCGGAGGTACTCTCTAATTGCTACTTTAACCGCAAAATTGATCGGATTTAAACATATCATTGACCTATATGAATCCGATTTTGATTTTTCTGAATGTTATGCGAAATGCACTAAATTTGCTTTTGAGAGGTATTATAGGCAGGATGGATATCTATTCTTCAGTAATCGAATGTGTATATCCAATGGGTATGTCTAAGAGTTCCTAGTTAGGGAAGCTCACACAGGTGGTATTCCTGGGAATTTCAGAGTAGCGAAGACTTTATTAGATCTTCAAAGACATTTCTATTAGCCGCACATGAAGAAAGACGTCGAAAAGGTTTGTTCTAGGTGTGTTGTATGTAAACAAGTTAAGAGTAAGGTACAACCTCACGGTTTGTATACTCTACCTATACCTTTCCCTCGGCACTTGAAACATTTGATGTCTCTAGTCCTTGCATCGGTTGGTTGGGGTCGCGGGTCGGGGCACGAGTCGTTGGTCTACTCTCGCGGCTTGAACCGTGAGTCGATGCGGTCAGCTTTCGGCTTCTTGGGTCCACAGTTGGCTCCGTGCGAAGGTGAGGCGTTCGGGGACCAGCTCGAAAGACCTTGGCCCTGTGTCCGGATAGTGTTGGCGTTCTTCTTTTTTATCTGTTGTTCCACTTGGATGGCCAAGTGCAACATCTCCTCAAACCCGTGGTAGGTTTGTCGCTCAACCTTCGTTCATCCCATCCAAGAATTGGGCCATTAAAGCTTCCTCGGTCTCTTCAACTTGTCACCGGTTCTTTAGATGCTCAAACTCTTCAAAATACTCTTCAACGCTCTTGGTTCCTTGTGTGAGCTTTCTAATCTATCTTTGAAGCTCTCAGCCATAATATTAAGGAATGTACCGATGTCTCATCAAAGCCTTCATAGCGGTCCAGTTAGGCACGGGCCGTTCATAGTTCCGTCTACGATCATCCGCATCTCGGTCCCACCACATAAGGGCATGGCGTTGAGCGGCGGCGAAGGTGACTTGGCGTTGATCTGGGTAGTTGTAACAAGAGAACACCTTATCCATAAGTCCTTCCCATTGCAAGTAGGCATTCGGGTCTACCTTCCCGACGAAGGTGGGAACGGTAAGCTTGTAAGACGGCCCCGTTGGACTGGGATCCATAGGTCGGTTATCATCCCGATGATTGTGTCTCCTCCTCGAGTACTCTGGATCTTCTTCGGACGAGTAGTCTTCAACTTGCCCCTGATCTTGCTGCTGTCCGGGAGCCGGTGGGATCCTTTGGTCATAAAACGGTTGCGCACGTTGGACGGGTAGCGGTGGTGGTCTAGCAAGCTATAAGCGCTTGAGTCGCTCATCGATCTGACCCATTTGTGCTTGGATCTTAGTAAGAATAGCTACAATCTCGGGTGGAGGACTCAGTGCTAATGGTGGGTCTTGGCCAGCCATTGTACGGACGATGGTGTACGGATTCCGTGTACCTGAAAAATACGGACGGCAGCGAAGGGTCGCCGGAGAAATGGGTATGGAGGTGGAAGGTCACCGGAAAAAAAAATGTGGGTACGGACAATGGTGTAAGTATTGCAGTCGGGATCGTACGGGTTGGCGGTCGGCGAATCGTACGGGTTGGTAGTCGGCGATCGTATATGACGCGGGTCACGGTCATCAGTCGTAGTCTGTCTGCTCCGCAAATGTTCCACCTGTCCAAATCCAAATCACATGTGCGTTAATGATTGCGAATCAAAATCGTGACATGTAATAATTGGAGAGAGAAAATGGTCAAAAAGCAGCCTATGACGAGTCGTGCTAGCTAATGATTGGAGAGAGAAGATGGTTAAAAGCAGCCTTAGACCGAGCAACACGACAAAGGTATGGGAGTTGCGAGGGCCAAAATCGTTACACGTAGTTTTCAAGGCAACCAGAGAAACACGCAAAACACTACGGAGAAGCAACTTAAAAGATCTAGCAACCCAAAAAGGAAGGAAAATGCTACGAAGAACACGAAAACTCGAAACCGGCTATAAGAAAGAACAAACTTCAATCGAGTGGTTTTCAAGGCCACAAGAACAAATCTGATGCAAGACTCAACCTTTTAACGCAAAACAGAACCGAAGAGACAAAAGACTTAAACTTGTAAAGAGAAAAAGCGAAGGAGGACGAAGACACACACGGCGAAGCAAAAAACAAATTTTTTTTTTAAGGAACAAAAACAACAAAAGAAACTAGAGAGGATAGATACAACCGTGTGGGATCTTCGGTTCTGATACCAAAAACTAATGTGTCACGAGGCTATGGTGGGGTTTGCTGGAGGAGCATAACGAACGGCGAATAGTACGGAAATGAGATTCGGGTTGCGAGTGTGTTCCGATAGGCATAGGTGGAGGAGGTTACATATATATCTTGATCCATAAACTCCGAGTGAATGGTAGCGATACGGAGATGGCAAGTGAAACGTGTATGTGACTTGGCTTCGGAAGTGAGGGATTGGATTGTTGTAGCGACACGTGAGTGATGTTAGTGCGTATGTTCCCTCCGACCCGCGGGTCGGTCTGTGTTGACCATCGAGCCATCCCTCGTTCGTCTCATTGTCCGAGTGTGTTTTGATAGGCAGGGATTCATCAGGCGTGGTCCCCGGGAAGAGTGGTCCCGAGAAAGTGGTCTCGGGGTGAGAGTGACCCGGTGGTTCCTCTCGAGGCTCCTCTTCCTCCAATGGCTTCATAACTTCACCAAGTGCCCACCTTGGTCAAAGATGAGGGCCCTGGTCCCCACGAGCCTCAAGAGTCGTTTTCGTACCTTGAATCCCGAGAAAATATCTTCTTCGGAACTTGCAGGGAGAATCCGTCCTGACCGTGTCTAGGGTCGGAGCTCCCGCGCCCCCATTGATTTTCTCGGGCATCTTTTGTACCGCATTCTGAATCCTCTCAGATCTACGCGTGGTTCCCCACGTCCGTGATGTCCTGCACCCCGATACTGAGCTCCTCGAGAACACTTGCGCCCTGATGACCCGCACTTCATGATTTCTTGCATCGCACGCTATCCATTTTTCCTTCTTTATTTTATTTGATCAATAATGTGTTGTTCCACGCTAGAGATCACCTTCAAAAAACAAATTGGATACTGAGTTTCAGTGTCTTATACGGGCTTTGCAAAGTATGTTATGATTTTTCCGTTTATTCAGTTAATTTTGATTGAATACTATGGATCTCAGACTATGAATGGGGGATATTCTCGAAACCTTTTCACTTTTTGTTACTTTTTTAGTTTACTTTCTTTGGGATTGGCTTTAGGCTTTTCAAGCGCAACTTAGGTGGAAAGCGAAATAGGCCCCCTTTCGGGGAGCCGAGCCTTCTAACCATGAAGCACACATATCCCAAAAATGCATTCCAAAAGTTGTTTTGTTCTACGCCTCCGAGCTATGTATTCACGTGAATGAGCCCCTCAAAAACTTGATGCAAATAAACGAAGTGTTGTTCTATGCCTCCGAGCTAACAAGAACAGAAAAAACGATTATTGCCTACACTGGTTATTCAAGACCGGCTCTTCATGTTGAAGAGATTGAATTCTGTTTTGAGAATGCGTCTTTGGAGAAAGCGATGAAGAACTCGCTGGACTCGCCTGTGTATTATTCATATTTGGAGAGGATTTTAGTGCTTCATAACCAATTTAAAGTGTGTTTTCCTCACTACCAATGCAAGGGCTAATACGGTGGCTAGGCTCATTGCAGCGAGTGTGACTAGACTTTGTCTTTTTAACTCGTATGTTACTCGAAGAGGCCCATCATGGTTGCGAGATGCAATTGATGATGATAGGAGATCATAAATCCTCGGGTTGTTCTTACGATTTTTGGGTCAGTGTCTTTTTATTTCTTGTAAGAATACTGTGTTTCTTGGGTACTTCTAGTTGGTCTTTTTGACCCATTAAGTACCACTCAGATGATAAAGAAAGATAAGCAGAGTTTTGTAGATAGTGTTTCAGTCCCTTAGTACATGAAACATCATATGCATTCATCGTATTTCAGTGAAATAATTTCCGCCTCTAACATCATCCAAGGCAACAATTTAACATTGAATGATATACAACAAACATGTTTTTGCGTGTATTATGCACATAGAAAAAATGATGATAAAGCGAAGTTTATAAAACGAGATTAGACACGATGTTAAACTTCGGTTTAAAAATTCGATGTTAAACCTCAGTTAAAAAATTTGAACTCAAACCCGACATGAAACTAGGAAATAAGTTGAGGATAGAACTAGAAAATAAGTTGAGGATAGAACTAGCAAAAGAGATTGTCTAGACTATAAAATAGACCAGCAAATAAGATGATAGCCTTTGCATGCAAAATTGTGCTGATAACATCTTCACCAAACTGATTCCTAATCAAACCTCTGAAACTATGGCAAGAATATCAAACAAAATGTCCATAACATTTCCAAAGCGACAAAGATGCAATATAATAAGTTTCTGAATGGTATAGCAAAAAATACGATGCTTCTAGATTATTCGCACAGGGGTTGTGATTCAATTCCATCATCAAATCAAATCAAGTATTCAACAAATGAACTTTATATAAATTACATGAAAATCCTGCAATAGAAAAACATCAAAATCACATTCGCTCAACTTTACTAATAAGCATAATTCTTGGCCTCACTTACCCTAAAACATTACACATATTCTCATCAAACGTTTGACTTTGCCATCTCCTCAGCCATCTCACGCTGCGCCTTGACAAAAGCTTAGTTGCTATCATATTATCCATAAAATACTCTCTGTAAAGATGATTCTTGGGAACAATTTTGCGAAACTTATCAAACTGTTCCTCTGCTTTGTCTTTCTTCTTCAGCAATGTGTATATTATTCCCTGAAAAAGATAAGGCCTGAAGTCTCTTGGTTCCTCATTCTCAAGCTCTTGGTAAAGCTTCAATGCTTCACTATGCTTTCCTTCAATGACACGAAATTTGCGCCACGAGTACATTAAAATAGCGAAAATCGTGATCATTGTTCTGTTTCTTGCACTACAACATTGCTTCCTCAATTCTATTTTCTACA
>JAKUCM010002937.1:0-32018 GCA_023374145.1 Lepidium sativum
GAGAGAGAGATCTCAGTGTTTAGTTAAATATATAAACTGCGTGGATTATAAGGAAATACTTGCAATATAACTAATATATTCCATTATATTCATCATATATTGATATATACTAAAATTGTTTGATTACAAAAAAAATATGTTTCACACAAAACTGATTTTAAATTTGAAATTTTCAAAATTTCCAAATTACCTTTTGTAAAGAGTTACAAACAAATAGTCAAATATAATTTCACATCAAACATATACGAATCGATAGTTTGTTGACTTTTTAAAAATAATCTAATTGAAGATTTTTATTTGAATGCACTAATTAATAAATTTAAAGATCTTCAAAAAATATCATTAAATAGTTATCAATTAATCACAAAAATACTGCAGAATTTTAATAGTTTAAAAACCTAGAAACATTAAATTTTGTATGGAAAATATATAAAATATTCAATAAATATAAAACGAAAAAACTTCTAAAATATCCTAGGAGGGAGTAATAGTTTAGCATTCAATTTAACTAATTTCCCTTATTACTAGTCGTATTTAATTTTTCGGATTGTACAGATACATAAAGGGTCCATTTATCTTAAGTCCGTTTTTATATTGAATTCAAAATTTCAATCACGGGATAAGTGAACTATCATCCAATGAATATTCCTATATTATTTAAAAAAAATAAATTGTTTAATATTTGAGGGACGAATTAAAGATGGGATGATGTGTTAACATCAAACATGCAACTTATGTATAAAATTATACAATTTTATCCCAAACAAAAAAAGATAAAAACTTATATATTATACAAGTCAAAGGCCGTTACGTTTTTGACCTCTAAGGAGCTATATTGTCTAGTTCGTTGCATGTTATTTTGGTCGTCCCAACTTTTTTATTAAATAACATACACTTTGTTAAAAAATTTGTCTCATGATTTATATAATTTAATTAATAATTTTGACGTAAGTTCGATTATTTTTACGGTATTTGATAAAATTTATCTTGTCGATTCAATTATTAATAAAAAATAAATTCACTTATCTAATCACATTTATAATAAACAGAGTAATTCTAAATATAAATATATATATATATGTATGCATGCATTTAAACAATACCACAGTATTTCTTTGGACCATATGAAATTAAAACAATGATGCAAATATAAGTCCAACCCAGATACAAACCAATTTAGAAAGCGATTTGCACCTTACTTCATAAATCGGTCCACAACCAAACTTGCAAAAATCCTGATTAGCATCAGCATCACGCGTTTTTTCTTTCTGCAACACGCAGAAAATCTGCAGGTTTAATCAAACTATACAGGAGAAGATGATGACAAAAGGAACGAAGACACACTGATTTTGAGCAAAGATTTCAGTTTCTACAATCCCTATAGGAAAATAGATTAGACAGGTGTCAAACTGTGAGTGTAAAAGGTTGATCTATAAATCTTTTCAAATCTTTTTGTTTTCAAACTTTCTACGTGGTACCAGAGCTCTAAGAACCTTAACAAGTCTCTAATGGAGGTTACTGATTATTATCCTCTTCCTTCCAGTGTAAACATCAATATAGCTTTGTCACAGTAAAGTTACATAAACTATTTGATGTGGAAAACTCAGTCTGAGGCTCTTCTTAACAGTCAAAACATTCTAGGGTTTGTTAATGGCAGACAACTTCGAGCACCTTCAACTATTGACGTTGTGAATGGTGATACTGTAGAAATCATTCCTAGTCCACATTATGAGCAATGGTTTTGCACAGATCAGCTAGTCAGTTCATGGCTCCTTGGAACTCTCGCAGAAGAAGTCCTTGGCTACGTCTTCAATCTACCTTCCGCTCATGAATTTTAGACATCACTAGCAGAAAACTTCAACAAAAGCTCCTAAGCCAGAGTCTTTGAGCTCCGTCGAGCCCTGCAAACTATCACCAAAGTCAGTAAAACATAATATGACTATTGTAGGGATTTTAGAGTTGTTTGTGATCAACTGGGTTCTATTGAACAACTTGTTGAGGAATCTATGAAGATATTCACTTTTTAAAATGGTTTGAAGAAGGAATATGATCCTATTGTTATAGTTGTGAAGAACTCTCTGTCAAAGTTTCTTCCTCCTACCTTTAATGATGTTATCTCCTTGGTTGGAAATTTTGATAAAAGGTTACAATCTCGTGAAGTTGTCTCTGCTATTACACCTCACATGTCTTTTCACATTGAGAGCAATCAGAATTTTAATAGTACATCAGGTTATAACAACAACATAGGCAGAGGAAACTCTCATGGGAGAGGGGTTACTCACCAAAGATAGCATCTGCTCAAATCACTAAGTCAACCTTAACTCTTTAAAACACTCAACCTTACAATGGGTCTGAAGCACTCATAGTAGGCATTGGAATTTTTTTGCCTATCACACATGTCGGATCAACTACTTTACCATCTACCTCTGGTAGTCTATCTCATAATAATGTTCTAGTTTGTCCATGTAATTCAGAAATCTTTGTTCTCAGTATCTAAATTGTGTCAAGATTATCCTTGTGGTGTATTTTTTGATGGATCAAAGGTGTGCATTCTGGACTTGGAAACTCAGAGAGTGCTCACCAAAGGACCTCTTCGTGATGGGTTATATGTATTGGAGAATCAAGACTTTGTGACCTTCTATTCAAACCGTCAAAAAGCCTCTGATGACAACACTTGGCACCACAAATTGGGTCATACTAGTTCTCAGGTTCATCAATACTACAACTCCAGCAAGGCAATCTCGTTGAATATGAGCAGCAAGACTCTCATTTATGAACCTTTGCTAAATGGGAAAGAGCATTCGCTTACCTTTTTGAGTTTCTAATTCTAGTGTTAATGAACCTTTGGGAAAGATTAGTTGTGATCTATAGGGTCCTTCACCAGTTTCATTTGTACAAGGATTCAAATACTATGCTATTTTTGTTAATAAATTTTCAAAGTTCAGTTGGTTATATCCTTTGCGGTTAAAGTCAGATTTCTATGAAATTTTTCTTCAATTTCAAAAGCTTGTTGAGAACCAATTCAAAACAAAGATAAATATTTTTCAATGTGATGGAGGAGGCGAGTTTACAAGTCGAAAATTCAATCAACAATTATCAAACAGTGGAATTCAGCATTACATGTCATGTCATGTCCTTATACCCTAGAACGGAATGAAGTAGCATAAAGAAAACACAGACATGTCAAAAAATTAAGTCTTGCCATGCTTTTTCACATTTATGTTCCTCTACAACATTGTGTTGAGACTTTCTATACAGCAAACTACATCATTAATCTTCTTCCTTCGGCCTAATTACAATTCAAGTCTCCAGATGAGCTCTTGTTTTGTTTCAAACCTGAGTACTCCTATCTACGAACATTTGGGAGTGCTTGTTATCCATGTTTCAGGCCTTACACTTAATATAAGTTCGAGTCTTGGTCTCTTCAGTGTGTCTTCCTCATTTACATGCCAATACAAAGGGGTATCGATGTCTGTTTCAACCAACTGGCAGAATCTACATCACACGACATGCAGTTTTTGATGTGGAATGCTTTCCTTTCTCCAGTAAGTATCAACATCTGATTCCTGAATATTATTCACCACTTCTTAGTGCATGGAAATCTGTTCAGTTTACTGAAACAAGAGCAGTCTTGAGCTGATGCTACTCCAACACTTCTCCCAACAGTATATGTGATGTAAAACACTCCACCATCAGCTCTGGAAGATTCTGAAGACTCCTCTTGTGACATTGAAATAATTGCAGAACAAGAGCAGTCTCAAGTTGATGCTAATCCAACGGTTCTCCCCACAATATCTGTGCAAAACACACCATCATCGCTTCTGGAAAATTCAGAAAACTTCTCTTGTGACATTGAAATAATTGATGTACCTTCTAATTCAGAAGCAGTCATTAAACAAGAAGAAGAAACAGTGGATCATTTTGCATCTACAGAGAATCTACATTCAATGATCACAAGAGAAAAAGATGGAATCAGAAAACCAAACCCAAAGTATGTTCTTCTGGCCAGCACAACAACTCCAACATAACAAAAATCTGTAGCCTTTGCTCTTCAAAATCCAAGATGGAATGGAGTTATGGGTGAAGAAACTGACTCTTTTCACATCACTAATACTTTCAGCAATGTACCTGCTTCACCTACAATGAATATACTGGGTTGTAAATGGATATTGAGAACATAGTTAAATGCTGACGGAACACTTGAAAGTTGCAAAGCTCGCTTGGTTGCAAAAGGATATGATCAAGAGGAAGGAATTGAATTTTTGGAGACTTACAATCCAGTGGTTAGAACAGCCACCATAAGAATAGCAGCTGGGACTGTGACTGTATCTCCAGCACAGCCGAGGAAGTCGATGACGATGCAGTGCCGTGCACCATGTCAGTGTAATGGACATGGCGTGTATGCTTACGGGGTGCCATATATGTAATACCTACAATAGAATTTTCCGTATATTAAAAATTGGATCGTACTACTACATAATATTTAAATTCTAAATTCCGTACCTACTACTTAATTTCTAAATAACCTATACATGTTCTAAATCCTATATCATTTGTTACTTATAAAAAAATTGTAGATAGAAGGGAGAGAGGAATACCTTAGAGAGAAAAGGAGGATTGTTGAATTATGGAATGAAGTTGCAAAATTGGTGTTGTATAAATAGGAATTACGGAGTGTTGTAAAAACGTTGGACAATAAAATTTCGTCGTAAATGAGTTGTATATTTAGGGTCTAATTTACAACGTAACGCTTGTTAAGACGTTGGTAAGTGTGGGTGCAACGTACCGTAACTGTACATTGTATGTAATAGTATTGAGAAACGTTGTAAAGAGGTTGTAAGGTCAAAATGTCGTAAAGACATTGGTAGTTAACAACATCTTTACGACATTTTTATCTGCCAACATGTTTACGACGTTTTGGCCTATGTCTTTACGACGTTATTACCTTACAAAGCCTTCAAGACGTAGGCCAAAACGCCGTAAAGACGTTTTCTTTTTTCTTTTTTTTTCAAAGTGTTTTTCGGCTTATGTATATCTTTCTATGTTTTCAACGACTATTTATATGTTTTCGCGTTATCAAACATAAGTAATCTATTAAATTCAAGTGATTAAAAAACTTTTATTGATATAACGTAGATTATTGAAGATACATGAAGATTGTAACGTAGATTGTTCGTACATGTTAAACCATAGTATAAATCAGATCGAATCATGAAACCATGGTGGGTAGAATGGATCATCATAGTCAACCCGTATACACAATTAATAATTGATCATAACTTAATTAGAATTCTTGTATTTATACAATTTACTCTTACTTGGCCCTTCAACTAGAGTGCAAAGTTCATATCTTTCCGCTTAAGTACTTCTGCATCTGAAATTCCTTCAATAGTTTCTTTTACCTGACTAACAAATAAACTATACACGTATAGAAATATGTTAATTTAATTACTAATACTAGACATATAACATTAAATATATACAAGTCATATACATATATCAATATATATATACCTTTCAAACGGAAGCACTTCAGTACAATTCAGAAGTATATACGTGTGTGCCGCGTGGTGGTCTTCGGGACTACTCCACCAAACTTCTTTTAATTTGTCACTGAGACGCCCAATTGGGGAAAAGATATCAGGAACTCCCTCTACTACATAAGTTGGGGCAACACCACCATCATCATATCTCCTACGTGCTCTTTTTCATATGTGAACGGTGTGTGCAAAATAGTACGATGTGAAATGCGACGTTTCTTCTGTCAGACTACCAGCAACAATTGACCCTTCGACTTTTGACAGATTATTTGCTTTGCCCTTAAGAGTTTTCATAAAACGCTCAAATGGGTACATCCATCAAAAATGAACAGGTCCAGCTAGTAGTGCTTCGTGAGGAAGGTGCACTGAAAGATGTTCCATAACATCAAAAAACGAAGGAGGAAAAATCTTCTCTAAGTTGCACAACAAGAGCGGCATATTTGTTGAAAGTTGTTCCAAACCTTCGACTGTGATTGTTAGTGCACTGAAATCTCTAAGAAAAGCTCCAATACCTAAAATAAATAGCGCACATTATATGAGTTATATATATAGGTTTATATTCATTACTGAATAATGTTAAACAAATACCTGCAAGTGCTTCGTGTACATTATTCGGAAGTAACTCGGCCAAAACAAAGGGTAGTAGTCATTGCATGAATACATGACAATCTTGACTTTTAATCCCTGTAAACTTTTGCCCTTGCTCAACACATCTTGAGAGATTCGAAACATAACCATCAGAAACTATAGGTTGATCAGTATTAGTTTCCTGAAATGCATCGGTGACCATCTCATGCATCCTATCATGCTCTACAACTCCATCAATCTCATTTTGATAACCAATATCATGCAAATTACTTGATTCACATATATTACTTTCGACATTCTTAATATTACTACTACTTGCTTCATCATTCCCACCAACACTATCACCTACCCCATGGTGAAACCAAATGTAATAATGTGGTGTAAACTCTATATTTAATAGATGATTCCAAACAGTTTTACTCGGGCGAATTTTGTATTTTTGAATTTCCGACAAGGACAAAACATCTTACCCGATTCGACCGTGATTTCGGTTTGACTAGCCGCGTGCATGAATATTTCTGCCTCGTTCATAAACTCATTTGTCACGATTTCTGCAGCAACTCTATGCATATACATCCACTTCTGTTGCTCGAATATATCTCCACCAAAAGACATTTTTTGGATTTCTTCCCAAAACCGTTATGTTTGCATAAAGTTTTTTTTCTTCTCCAAACTGTTTTTTTTCCTCTCTACCTAGTTTTTTTTTTGTTGTTGATTGATGTTGTGATTTATGAAGATAGCCCTCCTCCTTATATAGGCAAAAAAATTAACAATGATTTTACAACGTTAAACCAAATACGAGTAATTTACAACGTATGTAACTAACCATAAATTATCTAATTTAAAATTTCGTCCTTAAATAGTTGTAAACTAGTTAGTCGTAAAAGAGTTGCAAAGTAGAGAAGTTTTAACAATGAAATTTGAATTTTAACAATGCCTTTAAAACATACATTAGATTTTTTTTAAACCAATTACGTAACACAAAAAACATTTCTACCGAATTTCCAATTTTGTTTTTAACTCGTTGTAAAAGATTTACGTCGTAAACAAGTTGTAATTTAGGGAATAATTAACATCGAAATGTATTGGAAATGGCAAAGCGTTGTCAAAACATCGTAAAATCTCAACTAAGTTACAACGAAATTTTTTATTGTCCGTTTACAACTCTTTTACGACGAAATCTATTAACATCGTAAAGGAGTTGCAAAGACGTCCCAATTTTACGACACCCCCAAAACATTGTAAAATTTCGTCCCTAAACTAATGTTCTCTTGGAGTGGGAGATGTAATAGCCCAAAGAAGAACCTCGAATTCGGATTGTAAGGCTGATATACTTTTGTGGAGACTCTGAGCTCTCATGTTCACTCCACCGAGACTATCCGGAAAGCAGTACTGCCTTAGTCCTGTAAAACCCTTAAAAACTATCATTGTGATTATTTTTAAAAAAAAAATCAACCAAAAAATTAAAATAAACAAAACTAATATTAAAAAAGTATATGTTGCCAAACTAAAAGAAATTAATTAATAGAAATAAAATTAAACAAAAAAAACAAATTCATGAAATCAAATTTGAGTAGACTAATAGTTGTGTATAAATATCCATACATAGCTATTTTTCATCATCATTAAATAAACTAGTCATCATTCTACTTGAAATGAATTCACCTCATATATTATCTTTGTTTGACCTAAGTTTTAAAGTCTATAGACAGTAGAAGAAGTCAATTAAAAAAAACTCAATTGTTTGTAGTAAGGAGAAGTCATTGTTTATAGTGTATTTTGATTGTTCTTGTGATTGTAAAATGTTTTGTCCCATGCTTAAGTCAGCTAACTTCAATCCTTAATCATGAGACCATTAGGCTTCGGTACATATAACTGACGTAACCGCTGAATCTTGTATTATATGTAATGAACAGCTTCGAAATAAAATCTTTGTTTTTGACTTTCGAAAACAAATCATTGTAATAATAACAGATAATAATACGCGTAATGTATATTTGAGTATATAATATGATAACGGGAAAATAGGATACAAATTATTAGCGTTAGCAACATTAAGAAACAAAGAGTCAACTAACCGCATTCATGAATGGAATGTCATCGGTTGTGATACGAAATACAATAATTTAACAATTGTAAAAAGAAAAAAAAACATGTCTATAAGCGAGATAAAAGTAAATAAGAAACTTAACATGCAAAATACATATACAATTTATTTTTTTATCAACAATTAGATCGATAAAAACTAATCCATATCCTAAAATTTGTTCCTAAAATTATTTTTAATTTTCTGTCAGTCACGGAAAAGGATCAAAACCTCTGATGTCAAAGTTAATAACTAGATCATCCTAATTACTAAAGTAAGAAGAATCTTGCAAAATCATATATATTAAAGTGAAAACATCTTTTTGATATGTTATAAACTATATAAAATAGAATTAAGATGGATTTTATTAAAATATATATAGATTCAAAATTCATAAAAATTTTAATAGAAAAATCGAAGAAAACAAAAATTTTAAACATATATCGGTTACAAATTCGCTTATTTTTTTAGTTCTCGTTTAGATTTGAATTTTATTTTCTACATACATAGATTTAAGACACATTCTACTATTATGTCAGGTTTGGTTCATCTAACTTTATATATATATATATATATATATATAACATTAAGACAATATATGCATTCATATAAAAAAGATGGATATTTATCAATTATGAAATATAGGTAATTTGTACAAAAGACTTAAAATAAGTATTGTCTTAAAATTAACAAAGGACAAATTACTCTATGTTTGCTAATACTAATATGTTGTCAAGCAATATAAGTTAACTTTGTGTAGAAAGTTTGAAAACAGAGAAATTTGAAAGATTTCGTGTATTGATTTTCAGGATAATTACAAACAAAGCTTTGTGTAGATAGTTATAAATCAATTTTTTATAATTATAGTTTTATTTAGAAATTGTAGAGACTAAAATCTGCTGCTCAGAATTCATTCCTTTTGTCGTCGTCTTCTCCTATATAGTTTGACTAAAGCTGCAGGTTTTCTACGTGCATTACAAGAAAACTTGCTAATAGTGACTGAAATTAGTGACTGATTTTTCAGTCACAAAAGTTGATACTGTTTTGCTACAGATTTGTAACTGAAACGAGACAGTACAATTTTAGTCGCAAAAGTGATACTGAAAATATTAGTCACAATGTAGTCGCAAAAAGGCGACTAATTTGAAACTGATCTGCAAACTGTTTGATATAGTCTCAATTTAGTCGCATTTTTGCGACTAAATTGAGACTAATACGTTAGTCTTAAACGGAAGTCGCAATTCAGTCTCAATGTATTAGGTATACACGTTTTTGTTGTTCAGTACCTACCTTTGTAACTAATACTATGAGACTAATTAATCAGTCTCTGTTTAGTAGCAAATATTTTCTATATATACCCACGACTTCACTTCTCAATCACACCAACAAAACATTTTTTATCCAATAACATTTTTGGAGAGAGAGAGAAAAATTTTAGAGAGAGAAAAACATTTTTAAGAGAGAGAAAAAATGTTTTTAGTGAGAGAAAAAAATTTGGAGGGAAAATAATGGGAGGTAAAATTATACAAATTTTTCGGGAGTGGATGTATAGAAGAATTGATGAAGAAACAAATAACATCTCGTCGGAATTCGCTGCTGGAGTTGACGAGTTCATGAATTTTGCGGGTAACCAAACGTTTGCACTCGGTAATAGGGGGTAAGTTTAGTTGTCCCTGTATTTCCTGCAAAAATAATAAAATGCCAGCACGAAAAATTTCAAATCATTTATTTAGTCGAGGATTCATGCCTCAGTATTATGTATGGTACATGCATGGAGAAGATTTGAATGTGGATTTAGGTAATTGTAGTGCAAGTTATGGTCGAAGTGAAAATCAAGAAGAAGTTTCTCATGTAGAAGACACACATGTATGGATGGTAAACGATGCATTTCCTGCTCAGCATTACATGAGTTATGATAACACGAGTTATGATAACACGAATTATAATCGGAATGATCAAGCACAACATGAACATGATTATCAAAATACAGTAGAAGTACCTAATAATGAGGCTCAAAATTTTTATACCATGTTAGAAGCTGCTAACAATCATTTATATGATGGTTGTGAGGAAGGTCACTCGCAATTATCATTAGCATCTCGGATGATGCATATGAAAACAAATTTTAATGAATACGAACGTGAACTAGACCAATGGGCAGAGTGCCTACAATGCAGAGGCGATGAGATGACATGCAGAACATGCAGCAAATGAAGGAGAGATGTCTCATCCATCTGATGCTGCAGAGTGGAAGAATTTTCAGAAGTTACACCCCAGATTTGCAAGTGAGCCTCGCAATGTATATTTAGGATTATGTACTGATGGATTCAATCATTTTGGAATGTCTCGTAATCACTCATTGTGGCCTGTGATAATGACTCCATATAATTTACCCCCGGGGTATGTGTATGAAGGAAGAATATTTGTGGCTTACGATTTTGAATTCAGGTCCACATCATCCACGAAGCAAGTCTTGATATATTCCTTCGTCCTTTGATTGATGAGTTGAAAGAACTATGGAGTACAGGAGTTGAGGTTTATGATAAGTTCAGCAATAAAAAATTTCAATGTCAAAGCAGTTTTGATGTGGACGATAAATGACTTCCCCGCATATGGCATGTTATCAGGGTGGACGACGCATGGGACGATTAGCTTGTCCAATATGGCATGGATGATACTAAGGGCCTTTCAATTACCAAATGGACGGAAGACATGTTGGTTTGATTGTCACAGACGGTTTTCTTCCTCTTAATCATCCACTAAGAAGGAATAAAAGAAATTTTTTGAAAGGAAAAGCTGCTATAGATCAGTCCCCACCCCTATGAAGTGTATAATCAGCGAATAAGGGAGGTAAATCCAGCAAAAACATCTGATTGTGGAGGAAACGGACATGAGGAGAAAGGTGATGGATATGGGAAATGGCATAATTGGCATAAAGAAAGCATATTCTGGGAATTGCCATATTGGAAAGATCTCAATCTACGACATTGTCTTGATGTGATGCACGTAGAGAAGAATGTTCGGGAAATAAAAAAAACCCGAGCTTAAAACAAGTAACCAATATATATTAGTCTACGTAAGCTTTTAACGAAGGAGTCCAATGGTCCAGTGGTCATTGGACTACAACAAACGTCACATGTCTCGGAGGTCTCGGGTTCAAGTCCCGGCTCCTTTTTTTTTTGGACTTTTTTTTTTGCGACTGAATAGAGACTGTTTTTTGAGACTGAATAGAGATTTTTCTCCTTTGCTAGCTGAACAGATACTGGTAGGCCTATTAGTCGCTATTCAGTAGCTAAATTTTGAGACTGTTTAATTCAAACTCAATTTTGAGTTATCAGACTCAATTCAGTCTCTAAATATTGGGAATGATTGGAGACTAATTCTATAAATTGTCGGTTTTTTTGGACCGCAACCATAGAAAATTGTTTCGAAAATGGAATTAGAGATATGTTATGATGTTTGCACCTCATGTTAGTCAAGTTTGGAGGACTTGCAATTGGTTACGCATTAATTCATAACAAAAACGCATTGTTGATCACATGTATGCACTACTTAGACGGTATTACAATATATATGTCTCGTTCGGATCTTCAATTCATATATTTTATTTCATTCGTCTATATAATGTGTACAACAACCTTGTATTACTTTATTCATCAAAAATAATACTTTGAATTCGGCTTAATTCATCAATTTTGCTATTAGTTCATTTTCGGGAAATAAACGAAACCCGAGCTTAAAACAAGTAACCAATATATATTAGTCTACGTAAGCTTTTAACGAAAGAGTCCAATGGTCCAGTGGTCATTGGACTACAACAAACGTCACATGTCTCGGAGGTCTCGGGTTCAAGTCCCGGCTCCTTTTTTTTTTCTTAGACTTTGTTTTTTTGCGACTTTTTTTGCAGTCTCTGTATTTAGATAATATCTGGGAAACTCTTCTTCCTCGCAACAACACAAAACCTTTCATCTGTTTTTTTCTTTCGATTTCTTCGATTTCTAACCTCGAAATCACAGGTTTTAACACGAAAACTAAGCTGAAATCATGTCTACTTCGGGTAGATCTAGATTAGGTAGAGGAGGTGGAAGATCAGGGAGAAATCTTCAACAATCTTCTCACCGTTCTACACCTCCGACGACTCCTTCCTCATCGGCGGCGAGGCTACCGGTGGTTCGGGCCACACACCGGTGGTTCTGGGCCATCCTATTTGTCAGATTCATGGCCAAACGAAAACCCACCTCTTCAACCCATGGATGAAGCTTTTTCTTCACAACAAGACAATCAACCATTTCAATTCACGCTTGAAGGCCTTCTCCATGATGAACAAAGAGCCGTTACACTTCCAAAGTTGGATCCTTTTCCAACCGAAAATACAATTTGGTGAGAATATTTTTTTTCCGGATTTTAGTGTGCCATTTGCTTAGATTAAGTGGTAGATTAGGATGATGGAATTTATAAATGGTAGATTAGGATTTTTAGTTGGTAAATATGATTTATAATAGAATTTTTATGAATTTTATGGTATATATATTTATTTTTTGTTGTTGAATACTATTTTATAAATATGAATGTCATTATTTTTTAGAATATTTAGATGCTAAATACTATATTTTTGAAATTTTAAGAATTTTTATGGAATATATATGAATCTTTAGTAAATATATATTATTTAATAAATATGAAATTTTGGATTTTTTTGAATATTTAGTTGATAGATATGATTTTTTGTAATTTTTATGAATTTTATGGTATATATATATAATATATATATGAATTTTTAGTTGATAAATATGATTTTTTTTATAGAATTATTATGAATTTTATGAAATATATATGAATTTTTAGTTGATATATATTATTTGGTAAATATAGAATTTTGGATTTTTCTGATTTTTTTGTTGATATATTAATTGAAATTGTTATGAATAAGTTTAAAAATATTATTTGAATTGTGATTTGGAATTGTTTGGAATTTCAATTTTTGAATTGTATGTTTTCAGGTTTGATCGAGACGAATTCAGTAAAATTTCCAAATCAGTATCGAATATTATGAGGAACGGATACAATGACGTTTATTTGATTTGGACCAAGACTCCTCCTGCTGTGCGAGATCAGTTTTTCATTAAATTCGCGGTAAAAATAATTTTTTTAATTCATCTTTAATTTAGTTATAATTTTAATTTACTAACACATAATATTGGTTTCAAATTTGTGTTTAGCAAATTTTTTACTGGAATTCGTCTATTACTGAGACCGTTCGATTCGAATTTGATCAAGTCGGTATCAACAGGATGAAGGGAATTACGACTCATATTAAAAATAAGGGGGAATGTCCAAAGTGGATGAATGGGGATGTCTACGTGAAGCTTTGTACACATTGGGCTACTGAGGAGGCGCAAGCAAAGAGCCAGAAAACCCGGGATGCTCGTTTTTCTGATCATGACGGGTGTGGACCTCATAAACATGTCTCGGGACCAAAGAGTTATTATCACGTTCAGTGTGAACTTATAAGTATTTTTTACTTTTTATATATATACATATATTTTTTAAATAATTAATATAGTATATTGTTTTTCTAAGGAGAGAGAATATGAACGACCAGCCTCAATTAGTGAAGTCTTCAAGAAGACGCATACAGACAAGAAGACTCAGAATTTGTAGACGAGAAAGCAAAGAAAATTATTGAGACGTATGAGGATAAGAAACGCGAGTTCATTCAATCTCAGAAGGACAGTAACACCGACCTCTCCGATGCTGCTTCTCAGACGATCGAGCTCACTTCGGAGCAGGAAGACGAGATTTTCCTTCACGTATGTTGAGGTTTTATTAGTTACATATTCTTATAATTTATATTTAATTTTAACCATTATTTTGTTTTTCAGTCTACTTTGCCGGACCGTAGAGGGAACATCTACGGTCTCGGAAATCTTGGCAGGAGATATGGCTACGGCAAGAAGAACAAACGAATTGCCGACTCGGCTGTCACAGACAGAATTTCAAGCATGCAGCAGGAGATGACATCTTACAAGGAACAGGTGCAGCAAGAGATGACGACCTATAGGGAAAACATGGTATTTCTAAGACATCAGAACAAGGAGATCTTACAATTACTTCAGACAGCTATCCCTTCGTTCCCGACTCACCTTACTACGATGACTCCTCCTCCTTATCCACGACATGATGGTTCAGGGTCTTCTTCTATGCCCTCACCAAGCGATCACATTCCCGACCAACTATGATTTTTTTTTTTTTTTAGTATCGTTTGAACATTATATATTTTTGTAGTACTTAATTTTGTATAATTTAGTTTCGGTTTAATATTATATTTGTTTCCAAAAATTAAATTTTATTTAACATTTAATATTTAAATAATAATTTTATTTCAAACCATTAAAAAAAAAACTGATCAGCGACTGCTCTGAGACTGAATGTTTGAGACTAATCTGCGACTAAAATGTTGAGACTGATTAGGGACTGAATGCTTGAGACTAATTAGTGACTGTTTTTTTGATACTAATTAGTGACTACGCTATTGAGACTAATTAGCGACTGATATATTAAGACTAACTAGCGACTGTTTTTGTTTATGACTAATCTGCGACTGAATATTTGAGACTAAATAGCGACTACGTGTTTTAGACTAATTTGCCACTGACATCTTGAGACTGTTTAGCGACTGATAATTGAGACTAATCTGCGACTGCGACTCTACAACTGAGAGATTAGTCTCAAAACAGTAGCAAAATATACTAATAGTGTCAGTCCCCAATTAGTCGCAATTTTGCGACTGAAGATGCGGGGTCTTGAAACAGTCGCATTTTGGGTACTGAATAGCGACTAAATATTTTACCGACTAAGCTTTGCGACTGATTGGTATCAGTTGCCATTCAGTCTCCATTCTCGGTTTTGAGACTGATTTGAGACTGATTGTGCAGTCTCAAATAGCGAGTTTTCTTGTAGTGGTGGAGAATGGGCGTGATGGCGATGCTGAGCTGGATTGCTGCAAGTTGATTTGTGAAGTCAGGCCCAAATCACTCTCTGAATTGGTTTGTATATGGGTTGGGCTTATACCCCCTCATCAAACTGGTGTTGGGTGGGAAGCTGACACCTAATTTGCTACATAGAATGACAATTACAAATCAGCAATCTGAAGGCGATTGTGAATGTGTCTTGTCTCAAGAGCACCAAGAGGAACTCGTTCTCGAATATAATGATTGTTAGACTCAAAATGCTTGGATCGATTGTGAAACACGAGATTGATAGAGAGATGTACAACTAATAGATTATCACAGTGAAGTACCGCTAGATTTGGTTATGAGATTCCCAAATCATGAAGGATAAAGGAGATCTAGGCGATATCTGTTGCACTTTTAGACAATGCTCGATATTCAACCTCTATAGATGATCGAGACATTGGTCTTGATGCTTAGCTGACCATGAAACTATGCTTTTGCCAAAGTAAGTGCAGAACCCAGTTGTTGATCTTCTTGTTTCCTTACACCCTGCCCAATCACTATCATTGTATGCAATACTGAGAGATCCTCGTGTTTGTATAGGTGAAGACCCAGTGGTAGAGATCCTTTTAAGTACCTCGGAACTCGTTTCAATATAGCAAAATCTGAGATAGTTGGCGTGTGCATATGTTGACAAACAAAGTTCACTACAAATTGAAGATCTGGTCTTGTTAAGGTAAGGTATTGTCGCTTACCTACTAAACTTTGGAAGTATCTAAGATTACTGAATGACTCATTTCCTTGTGGTGTAGAATCTAGCTTTTGTGGTAATGGTGTGGCCATGGGTTTAAAATCTATCATATCTGGTTGTTGTAGGATTTCCTCTGACACCTGGCTTGATTTAGAAATAGTCCTCCTTCAGTTCTTTGAACTTGAATACCTAAAAAATAGTGTAGACAACCCATGTCTTTCATAGAGAATTCAGTGCTTAGAATATCGAATAAAAGCCTGTAGAAACTTAGGATTAACTTCCAGTTAGAACAATGTCATCCAAATATAGTAAGAGAACCAATGTGTTACGGTTGTTGTGATAGAAAAATAGTGAAGGATCATGCTTACTGCATGCAAAATCTATAGTCAATTAGGAATGCGTTGGAACAATTAAACCAAGTTCTAAGAGTTTGTTCTAATCCATAGATAAAGCCTTATGTAATTTGCAAACACAGGAAGGATTCTTTGGATCCTTCAAAACAAGGAGGCTGCTGCATATAAAATTATTCTTTCAAATCTCCACGTAGAAATGCATGTTTCACATCTAGTTGAGTTAATTTCCAATCTTTTGTAACAACTACGTCAAGGATGCTAAGTCACAGTCCCGCCGGGTCCTTCTCCGACCACCAGAAGTTGCCGTAGACCCTCCACTGACGAATGTGGCGGTTTATCCGGACCTTTTGGTGCCACCAGATGCACCATATGCACAATATCGGGATGAGGATATTCTCGTGGCTCCAAATCACGAGAATTTGCCCCTTCCACATATCGATCGACCAATTGGTACCTATTGATACATTTTCATTTATATATTAATTTTTTTATTAGATTTACAAATTTAAAATAATTATTTATAGTTAAATAACTTATAATTATATCTTTTAAAAAAATTTCAGGTTTGTTGTTGATAGCAAGGTGGGGCGAAGCATCACAGAATGCATCAAAAGCTACTTCGTGGAGGCGCCTCCAAATTGGAAATCAACACCGCAATACATTCGCATTACATGGTTCAAGATTTCGCGGTAAATTATTTTTTTTGTTAAAGCTAAAATTACTTTTATTTAACATACTTAATTAATATCTATTAAATCCTAATTTCTTTCTTTTTTTACTAGAAACGTTGGAATTGGGACGTCTCCATCAACGAGACTGTCCGACATGAGTTCAACCACAAAGCCATGAAACAGCTTTGTAACATAGTTTCGGACTGGAAAACCGAGTGAGAGGTGAAGGGAGATGCCAGGAAACCCACGTTCAGGACCAACGCATGCTGGGAAGGGTTGAAGAGTTATTGATAGACCCGACCTCGATGAGGAGAGTTGCTCAGTGTTCCGCCTCACGGAAGACGATTGGTCCAAATGGGTTGCCAGTCGCTATGCCGCACACTGCGGGCCATATGTCTTTCGGCGGGAGTTGCCATACAAATAGTAAGTATTTTTAAAAATTAAATTTTTTTGTTCAATATTATTTAACCTAATTTACTAATTAATTTAAATTTTCTTTTATAGGATGAAAAACTGAAGACATTCCTACGCTTCCAGAATTGTATGGTGCAACTCATAAGAAGAAGTCTGACATCTTTGTTGATCCTCGGTGTGAGCGGCTACACAGTGAGGTTGAAGCTGCTGTTCAGGAGCGTCAAACTCAGTTTTCCCATGAATCCTCCGATGGTACTCCTGTGGAATTGAGTGCTTCTGAAATCAACGCAATTTATAAGCAGATATTTAATTTAATAATCTAATTACTTTTAATTATCTAACATAATTTATATAATTATTATTCCCTGACAAAACGGTTTTCCAGATTGCTCTGACCAAAAAGGGACGGATTATTAGAATAGGATCCGCCCAATATATCCAGAGAGTCACATCTAACTGGATAGGCGGAAACCCGCTTCACAGTCAGTTGCAGGAATCCCGTGCAGAAATAGCCTCGCTAAAACAAGCGACGGATCAGAAATTTGCAGCAATGGAGTCCATGATGGATATTTTGGTTGCGAGTAATCCCCATGCAACTGCGACTTTGGAGCTTAGACGTCGGAACGTCGGGATTAGGCGTACGGAGAATGTCAAAGTCGATTTGAACGAACGAGTTACCGAAGATCATGACGACCATAGTACGGACATGTTCGACGAACTACTACAAAAAATATTTTGTAATTTAAATTACTTTTGTAAACATATTTTAATATCATATTTTATTTTTAATTAATTCAATTCATAAATTTATTAAATTACAAAAATTTAATTGAATAATTTTAATTAAAAATTAAAATAATTATTCGTCCCAAAATCGTTGGTAAGAATCGTAAAAAAAGATTCCTAATTAGTTGCAAATATTCGTCCTTAAGTAGTTGTAAATCATTTTGTCTCTAATTAGTTGTAAAGGTTCGTCTTTAGTGAGTTGTAAAATAGTTTGATTTTAATTCATTGTAAACTGCTTCGACTCTAATTCATTGTAAAAAGTTTTGACTCTATTTAGTTGTAAACATGGCGTTGTCAGTTAGTTGCTAAATTTACAACTAACTTAGAACATTTTTTTAACATCGTTTTTACAACCCTGACCATATGTTACGACATTTTTACGACGTCTTAACATCGAAAACCGGGAGTCGTTAAATTTTACGACGTTTTTACAACTCATTTTGTCTTACAACGCGCACGACTAACCACGTGGCATCCCTAATTTGTTATAAAGTGACTTAACAACGAATAAGGGACGAAATTAGGAGTTATAAACGACGTGTTCTCTTGTAGTGTCCCCACAGATCATAGAAGTTTTGGACTATTACATGTCTTGTCTCCCTAAAGACCACATAGATTGAATTTGCAGTGGACTGCTCAGAATTCAAGGAGATGATTGGGATCTCTCTTGAGTAGCCTGCTTTCCAGCCATCTTAGATGATTTTCTCGTCTTAAGGATTTTTTTTTAAAAAAATTTCTCATTAGTTTTAATATTCTGTGCTCTAAAGCACAAAGCAGAGTATCTATACCATAGTTTTATTATATCAAAGGATCGCGTTTTTGTAGACAGTATACTACATGTTTGCGTTAGACATCTTATGAATGAGTAAGCTGGATGACCACAACAATAACAACAAGAATTTTGCTACTCATTAATTGCAGAAACTTTTAACGACTGAAAAAAAATAGTTGCTAGTCAATAAATCAATAATTATAAAAAAGACATTCACTAACAATCGCCAAACAAACAAGGCGATAGGCTACGGGCAACCATGTAAATCAATAATATTATTCATGTGCAATTTAGCCACACTAATTCTTGTGGTCACAATTCACTCGTGACATTGTAGGCCGCATGTTAATGAGCTTAAAGCCTATAATAAAATATGATTTACAGTAATCGGCCTAAGATATAATAGGCTTAAGGCCCAAACTTAATGAGAAAATGATGACTGATGAATATGTATCATCTTTCGAAGCCGAGGCGCTTTGTGTTTACGATAACAGCTGATCTAAGTGTTGAGAACATAGCAGCATGACGGAGAACTTCTACATTACGTTTCCTAACCTTAACTTTAGCAAGTGAATTCTAAACCATAAGCCAAACATAAGGTTTTCTTACGATTTACAGAAGCAGAACATCAAATATCATCATAAACGAATAAACCAAAGGCAAAGTATTGAAAGTAACTACAAGCTTACGACTTCTATGTTAATAGTCGATGACTATGAAGATCAGATAGAAACAACTTGGCATGAGCTAGAGATTCTTGGAATGGTAAGGAGTTCTTTGAGGATTGCAGATTATTTTTCTGTCTCCATAGAAGCATCCAAGCAGACTGTTAGTTTCTTAAGGATTGCTGAGTTTTCAAGAAAGTAACTCAGTAGCTTCATCTCCATTGCTTCCCCTTTCAGAGGTCTTTCTATATCAACATACTATAGAGATGATAGTAAACATCGTAGTCCCGATAATATACTAATTCCCTCCTTTGGATAGCAAGTAGATAGATGCAGATGCCTGAAAGCGAAATCGAACAAAAGAAACTGAGCATATAATTCTTTCAGCATTTGCACTATAAGAAGAGATTTACATAAACAATCCAAAGCACAACAAGAGATTTAAGATTTGGACAGCTTTCAAGAAAATTTGGCAACATTTTCCATCTGTAGTTAATGAATATAACACGCAAGAAAGATAGACTACGGAATGAGGGTACTTGTTCACATCTTGAGGAAAAACTTATACATAGAGTTAAGCATTCGCATAGGCTTACCTCAAGAGCTTTGGGAGTGATGGTCATATTTATTACACAAAGAAAACCACGAATCATCTTCTCTTTTGTAAATCAATTTTTAAATTTCTTTCGAAAATATATTTAAATACAGTATCGATATAGGCCTCTACGAGAGAACTCGTATTATTTAGTATGAAACTTGCAATGCATTCATCACCGAGCCTCAGATATTGTAGCTTAGGAGCATTAGTTACAACAAAAAGACTAATTGAATCCTCAAGATCAAAATTTATGTAGGAAACATGAGTGAATCTCAATAGAGACTGAGAGCACACAAGTAAGCCTTCACGACAATAATCAGATCCACTCTTCTCTATAAATAAGCTTTCAAGAACTGGGCAGCCTGAGATGAAAGTTTCTAATCCAAATTGTTGACAAAGTGCATTGTGGCTAGATCCATATCTTTGAGAGAGGGTAAAGAAACAAACTTGGGACTACCCATGTTTACATTAGTAAGCTTTAAGGATACCAAGCTCGCACAAATGTAAAATTTTGGAGGTATCTGAATTGCCTCATCTGAATCGTCCCAAACATGGAGATGTTTAACCTTCCGATCAATAACAGTGTTGATCCAACGACTGACAAGACCAATTTCAGCAGGATTACCATCATCATCATCATACCCATATATAGTATCTCAGATTAAAACTTTCCAAGTACGACTCACTGTTGAAACTTAAGAAAGCATCGACAAAACTTGCTAATCCTTTGAAGTGTGGAAAATTCTCATCGTCCAAGTCCAATGCTGGTACATATCTCCATAGATATCTCCATCTTTTGGACAATACACTACTTTTAACCACATCCCTGGTAAGAAGATGTTGAGAATATAAACTTGATTTTGGATCAAGTTAATGTTGGGTAAAATCCAATTAACTAAACCCATTTCTTGATCCATTATCTAGAAGTATCTAAAACTCAACCTCTTTTGAATGTTCTAGAGAATTTGAGAGAAATATCTACACATTTATCTATATTATTATAATAAAATATTAGTAGAACTCTCTAGATTTAGGATTAAAATATTCTATATATTTTATACTTTGGAGGCCATAAATACCTCATCTCCCTTACCATTTGAAATTATCCAAGAAATAAGAAATCCTCTTAAATAATAAAAAGCTTCTTCTTCTAGAATCATCTATCCGCTTCAAAATTCTCCAAACACTTTCTCTTAAATACTTTCTCCATCACTTTTAAAATAATTTTCCTTCCAACAAAGTGGTATCAGAGCTAGAAGATTTTTAAGAAGATGACAAGTAATGGTGTTCCCTTCCAAGTTCTGATGCTCACAAAGAACAACTATGATACTTGGAGTTTAAGGATGATGGCTATCTTAGGAGCACATGATGCACGGTAAGTCGTTGAAAAAGGGTACATCGAACCAGAGAATGAAGGTAGTCTATCTTAAACTCAAAAGGATAGTTTAAGAGATTCAAGGAAAAGAGACAAGAAGGCTCTCTGTCTAATCTATCAAGGATTAGATGAAGATACGTTCGAGAAAGTTGTTGAAGCAAAGACAGCAAAGCAAGCATGGGAAAAGCTTCGTAATTCATACAAAGGTGACGATCAAGTAAAGAAGGTACGTCTTCAAACTCTAAGAGGGGAATTTGAAGCATTACTAATGAAGGAAGGAGAACTTGTGTTCGAGTATTTTTCAAGAGTCTTGATGGTTACTAATAATCTAAAAAGAAATGGTGAGAAGCTAGAGGATGTGAGAATCATGGAGAAAGTTCTTAGATCGTTGGTTCCAAAGTTCGAGCATATAGTTACCGTCATAGAAGAGACAAAAGATTTGGAGGCTATAACGATAGAGGAACTTCTTGGATCATTACAAGCATATGAAGAAAAGAAGAAGAAGAAAGAAGATATCGTGGAGCAAGTTCTTAAGTTGCAAATCAATCAAGAAACTGGCCGAAATCATCTAAGACAAAGTGGCGGTCAATTTAAAGGAAGAGGTTGTCGTGGATATGGAAGAAATTGGAGACTATATGAAGAAAACTCTAACCAAAGAGGAGGAAGCTCATCAAGAAGTCATGGACGAGGATCTATGAAATCAAGGTACGATAAGTCAAGTCTTAAATGTTACTATTGCAAAGAGTTTGGACATTATGCTTCCGAATGTAAGGCTCCAATCAACAAAAAAAGTTGAAGAGAGGTCCAACTACGTTGAAGAAATAAGTCATAAAGGAGATATGCTATTGATGGCATATAAGAAAGATGAACGATATAAGGTTCACAAGTGGTACCTTGATAGTAGAGCAAGTAATCATATGTGTGGAAAAAGAAGTATGTTCGCAGAGCTTGATGAGTCGGTGAAAGGAAACATAGCTTTGGGAGATGAATCAAAAATGGAGGTCAAAGGTAAAAGAAATATTCTTATTCGATTAAAGAATGGAGGTCATCAATTTATATCCAATGTCTATTACATCCCAAGTATGAAGACCAACATCTTAAGTCTAAGGCAACTCGTAGAGAAAGGTTATGACATTCGACTCAAGGACAATAACATCTCTTTAAGAGACAATGCCAACAATCTCATTACCAAGGTGTCGATGACAAAGAATAGAATTTTTATTCTTAACATTCAAAGTGACATCGCACAATGTCTCAAGATGTGTTATAAGGAGAATTTTTGGATTTGGAAGTTTAAAGCTACTATCCAAGAAGGAAATGGTGAGAGGATTGCCTTGTATCAACCATCCAAATCAAGTGTGTGAAGGGTGTTTACTTGGAAAACAATTCAAAACTAGTTTTCCAAAGGAGTCAGATACAAGAGCTAGGAAGTCGTTGGAACTTATCCACACAGATGTTTGTGGTCCATTCAAGCCAAAATCACTTGGTAAAAGTAACTACTTCTTTATCTTTATTGATGATTTTTCAAGAAAAACATGGGTTTACTTTTTGAAGGAAAAATCCGAAGTGTTCGAAAACTTTAAAAAGTTTAAAGCCCAAGTCGAGAAGGAAAGTGGTCTTGTCATCAAATCCATGAGATCCGATCGTGGAGCAGAGTTCACTTCTAAGGAGTTTTTGAAGTATTGTGAAGACAATGTCATTATAAGACAATTGACGGTTCCAAGATCCCCTCAACAAACGGAGTAGCGGAAAGAAAAAATAGAACAATTCTTGATATGGCAAGAAGCATGCTCAAAAGTAAGACACTACCAAAGGAGTTTTGGGCAGAAACAGTAGTATTTGCAGTCTACATATCAAACCGATCTCCGACAAGAAGCATTTCAGAAAAGACACCACAAGAAACTTGGAGTGGAAGAAAGCCCGGCGTTTCACATCTAAGAGTCTTTGGAAGCCTTGCTCATGCTCATGTACCAGATGAAAGGCGAAGCAAACTAGACGACAAAAATGAAAGGTACATATTCATTGGATATGATGCCAACTCCAAAGGTTACAAGCTCTACAATCTGGATACAAAGAAGACAATCATAACTCAAAATTTCACTTTTGATGAAGGAGGAGAATGGGAATGAAGTTCAAATGATGAAAAGTACAACTTTTGTCCTTCTTTTGAAGAAGAGACTTTGGAGCAACCAAGAGAAGATCACGTTACACCACCAACTTCAAAAACTTCAAGCTCTCATGGAGATGAAAGTCCAAGCCAAAGGATTCCACGTTTCAGAAGTCTATAAGAACTTTACGAGGTAACCGAAAATCAAGACAATCTTACCTTATTTTGTCTATTTGCGGATTGCGAGCCTATGAATTTCAAAGAAGCTCAAGAAAAGAAGACATGGAGGAATGCAATGGAGGAGGAAATCAAGTCGATACAGAAGAATGACACATGGGAGTTAGCTTCACTTCCAAATAGGCACAAAGCAATCGGTGTGAAGTGGGTGTACAAAGCAAAGAAGAATGCTAAAGGAGAAATTGAACGATACAAAGCAAGATTAGTGGCAAAAGGCTATAGTCAAAGAGCAGGAATCGATTATGATGAGGTATTCACTCCAGTTGCTCGCTTAGAAACTGTTACACTAATCATTTCATTGGAAGCTCAAAACAAATGGAGGATACATCAAATGGATGTCAAGTCAGCCTTCTTAAATGGTGATCTGAATGAAGAAGTCTATATTGAGCAACCACAAGTTTTCATTATCAAGGGAGAAGAATATAAAGTCTTAAGGTTGAAGAAGGCACTATATGGATTAAAACAAGCTCCAAGAGCATGGAATACTAGGATTGATAAGTACTTCAAAGAGAAGGACTTCATCAAGTGTCCATATGAGCATGCACTTTATATTAAAACTCAAAAAATGATATACTGATTGCATGCTTATATGTAGATGACTTGATATTCACAGGAAACAATCCAAGTATGTTCGAGAAATTCAAGATGGAGATGATAAAGGAGTTTGAGATGATAGACATTGGACTAATGTCTTACTATCTTGGAATTGAAGTAAAGCAAGAGGATGATGGAATATTCATCACTCAAGAAGTCTATGCAAAAGACGTTCTTAAGAAATTTAAGATGGATGACTCAAATCCAGTTTGTACGCCAATGGAGTGTGGAACCAAGTTATCAAAGCACGAAGAAGGAGAAAGTATCGATCCAAAAATCCTTAAGAGCTTAGTTGGGAGTTTACGCTACTTGATGTGCACAAGACCTGACATCTTATATGCAGTCGGAGTTGTGAGTCGATACATGGAGCATCCAACTACTACTCATTTTAAAGCAGCAAAGAGGATTCTTCGCTATATCAAGGGTACCACAGATTTTGGTCTTTATTACTTCGTTTCTAATGATTACAAGCTTGTTGGAGACATAGATGATCGAAAAAGCACAAGTGGTTTTGTGTTCTACATTGGAGATAAGGCTTTTACATGGATGTCAAAGAAGCAACCGATTGTCACCCTTTCTACTTGTGAAGCGGAGTATGTAGCGGCTACTTCATGTGTTTGCCATGTTATATGGTTGCGGAACCTACTAAAGGAGCTAAACTTTCAACAAGAGGAGCCAACAAAGATTTTTGTGGATAACAAGTCGGCTATAGCTTTGGCGAAGAACCCAGTGTTTCATGATCGGAGTAAGCATATTGACACTCGTTATCACTACATTCGAGAGTGTATTTCCAAGAAGGATGTGCAATTGGAGTATGTGAAGACAAATGATCAAGTGGCAGACATCTTCACCAAACTTCTTAAGCGGGAAGACTCTATCAAGATGCAAAATATGCTTGGAGTAGCAAAATAAAGTTTAAGAGGGGGTGTTGAGAATATAAACTTGATTTTGGATCAAGTTAATGTTGGGTAAAATCCAATTAACTAAACCCATTTCTTGATCCATTATCTAGAAGTATCTAAAACTCAACCTCTTTTGAATGTTCTAGAGAATTTGAGAGAAATATCTACACATTTATCTATATTATTATAATAAAATATTAGTAGAACTCTCTAGATTTAGGATTAAAATATTCTATATATTTTATACTTTGGAGGCCATAAATACCTCATCTCCCTTACCATTTGAAATTATCCAAGAAATAAGAAATCCTCTTAAATAATAAAAAGCTTCTTCTTCTAGAATCATCTATCCGCTTCAAAATTCTCCAAACACTTTCTCTTAAATACTTTCTCCATCACTTTTAAAATAATTTTCCTTCCAACAAAGTGGTATCAGAGCTAGAAGATTTTTAAGAAGATGACAAGTAATGGTGTTCCCTTCCAAGTTCTGATGCTCACAAAGAACAACTATGATACTTGGAGTTTAAGGATGATGGCTATCTTAGGAGCACATGATGCACGGTAAGTCGTTGAAAAAGGGTACATCGAACCAGAGAATGAAGGTAGTCTATCTTAAACTCAAAAGGATAGTTTAAGAGATTCAAGGAAAAGAGACAAGAAGGCTCTCTGTCTAATCTATCAAGGATTAGATGAAGATACGTTCGAGAAAGTTGTTGAAGCAAAGACAGCAAAGCAAGCATGGGAAAAGCTTCGTAATTCATACAAAGGTGACGATCAAGTAAAGAAGGTACGTCTTCAAACTCTAAGAGGGGAATTTGAAGCATTACTAATGAAGGAAGGAGAACTTGTGTTCGAGTATTTTTCAAGAGTCTTGATGGTTACTAATAATCTAAAAAGAAATGGTGAGAAGCTAGAGGATGTGAGAATCATGGAGAAAGTTCTTAGATCGTTGGTTCCAAAGTTCGAGCATATAGTTACCGTCATAGAAGAGACAAAAGATTTGGAGGCTATAACGATAGAGGAACTTCTTGGATCATTACAAGCATATGAAGAAAAGAAGAAGAAGAAAGAAGATATCGTGGAGCAAGTTCTTAAGTTGCAAATCAATCAAGAAACTGGCCGAAATCATCTAAGACAAAGTGGCGGTCAATTTAAAGGAAGAGGTTGTCGTGGATATGGAAGAAATTGGAGACTATATGAAGAAAACTCTAACCAAAGAGGAGGAAGCTCATCAAGAAGTCATGGACGAGGATCTATGAAATCAAGGTACGATAAGTCAAGTCTTAAATGTTACTATTGCAAAGAGTTTGGACATTATGCTTCCGAATGTAAGGCTCCAATCAACAAAAAAAGTTGAAGAGAGGTCCAACTACGTTGAAGAAATAAGTCATAAAGGAGATATGCTATTGATGGCATATAAGAAAGATGAACGATATAAGGTTCACAAGTGGTACCTTGATAGTAGAGCAAGTAATCATATGTGTGGAAAAAGAAGTATGTTCGCAGAGCTTGATGAGTCGGTGAAAGGAAACATAGCTTTGGGAGATGAATCAAAAATGGAGGTCAAAGGTAAAAGAAATATTCTTATTCGATTAAAGAATGGAGGTCATCAATTTATATCCAATGTCTATTACATCCCAAGTATGAAGACCAACATCTTAAGTCTAAGGCAACTCGTAGAGAAAGGTTATGACATTCGACTCAAGGACAATAACATCTCTTTAAGAGACAATGCCAACAATCTCATTACCAAGGTGTCGATGACAAAGAATAGAATTTTTATTCTTAACATTCAAAGTGACATCGCACAATGTCTCAAGATGTGTTATAAGGAGAATTTTTGGATTTGGAAGTTTAAAGCTACTATCCAAGAAGGAAATGGTGAGAGGATTGCCTTGTATCAACCATCCAAATCAAGTGTGTGAAGGGTGTTTACTTGGAAAACAATTCAAAACTAGTTTTCCAAAGGAGTCAGATACAAGAGCTAGGAAGTCGTTGGAACTTATCCACACAGATGTTTGTGGTCCATTCAAGCCAAAATCACTTGGTAAAAGTAACTACTTCTTTATCTTTATTGATGATTTTTCAAGAAAAACATGGGTTTACTTTTTGAAGGAAAAATCCGAAGTGTTCGAAAACTTTAAAAAGTTTAAAGCCCAAGTCGAGAAGGAAAGTGGTCTTGTCATCAAATCCATGAGATCCGATCGTGGAGCAGAGTTCACTTCTAAGGAGTTTTTGAAGTATTGTGAAGACAATGTCATTATAAGACAATTGACGGTTCCAAGATCCCCTCAACAAACGGAGTAGCGGAAAGAAAAAATAGAACAATTCTTGATATGGCAAGAAGCATGCTCAAAAGTAAGACACTACCAAAGGAGTTTTGGGCAGAAACAGTAGTATTTGCAGTCTACATATCAAACCGATCTCCGACAAGAAGCATTTCAGAAAAGACACCACAAGAAACTTGGAGTGGAAGAAAGCCCGGCGTTTCACATCTAAGAGTCTTTGGAAGCCTTGCTCATGCTCATGTACCAGATGAAAGGCGAAGCAAACTAGACGACAAAAATGAAAGGTACATATTCATTGGATATGATGCCAACTCCAAAGGTTACAAGCTCTACAATCTGGATACAAAGAAGACAATCATAACTCAAAATTTCACTTTTGATGAAGGAGGAGAATGGGAATGAAGTTCAAATGATGAAAAGTACAACTTTTGTCCTTCTTTTGAAGAAGAGACTTTGGAGCAACCAAGAGAAGATCACGTTACACCACCAACTTCAAAAACTTCAAGCTCTCATGGAGATGAAAGTCCAAGCCAAAGGATTCCACGTTTCAGAAGTCTATAAGAACTTTACGAGGTAACCGAAAATCAAGACAATCTTACCTTATTTTGTCTATTTGCGGATTGCGAGCCTATGAATTTCAAAGAAGCTCAAGAAAAGAAGACATGGAGGAATGCAATGGAGGAGGAAATCAAGTCGATACAGAAGAATGACACATGGGAGTTAGCTTCACTTCCAAATAGGCACAAAGCAATCGGTGTGAAGTGGGTGTACAAAGCAAAGAAGAATGCTAAAGGAGAAATTGAACGATACAAAGCAAGATTAGTGGCAAAAGGCTATAGTCAAAGAGCAGGAATCGATTATGATGAGGTATTCACTCCAGTTGCTCGCTTAGAAACTGTTACACTAATCATTTCATTGGAAGCTCAAAACAAATGGAGGATACATCAAATGGATGTCAAGTCAGCCTTCTTAAATGGTGATCTGAATGAAGAAGTCTATATTGAGCAACCACAAGTTTTCATTATCAAGGGAGAAGAATATAAAGTCTTAAGGTTGAAGAAGGCACTATATGGATTAAAACAAGCTCCAAGAGCATGGAATACTAGGATTGATAAGTACTTCAAAGAGAAGGACTTCATCAAGTGTCCATATGAGCATGCACTTTATATTAAAACTCAAAAAATGATATACTGATTGCATGCTTATATGTAGATGACTTGATATTCACAGGAAACAATCCAAGTATGTTCGAGAAATTCAAGATGGAGATGATAAAGGAGTTTGAGATGATAGACATTGGACTAATGTCTTACTATCTTGGAATTGAAGTAAAGCAAGAGGATGATGGAATATTCATCACTCAAGAAGTCTATGCAAAAGACGTTCTTAAGAAATTTAAGATGGATGACTCAAATCCAGTTTGTACGCCAATGGAGTGTGGAACCAAGTTATCAAAGCACGAAGAAGGAGAAAGTATCGATCCAAAAATCCTTAAGAGCTTAGTTGGGAGTTTACGCTACTTGATGTGCACAAGACCTGACATCTTATATGCAGTCGGAGTTGTGAGTCGATACATGGAGCATCCAACTACTACTCATTTTAAAGCAGCAAAGAGGATTCTTCGCTATATCAAGGGTACCACAGATTTTGGTCTTTATTACTTCGTTTCTAATGATTACAAGCTTGTTGGAGACATAGATGATCGAAAAAGCACAAGTGGTTTTGTGTTCTACATTGGAGATAAGGCTTTTACATGGATGTCAAAGAAGCAACCGATTGTCACCCTTTCTACTTGTGAAGCGGAGTATGTAGCGGCTACTTCATGTGTTTGCCATGTTATATGGTTGCGGAACCTACTAAAGGAGCTAAACTTTCAACAAGAGGAGCCAACAAAGATTTTTGTGGATAACAAGTCGGCTATAGCTTTGGCGAAGAACCCAGTGTTTCATGATCGGAGTAAGCATATTGACACTCGTTATCACTACATTCGAGAGTGTATTTCCAAGAAGGATGTGCAATTGGAGTATGTGAAGACAAATGATCAAGTGGCAGACATCTTCACCAAACTTCTTAAGCGGGAAGACTCTATCAAGATGCAAAATATGCTTGGAGTAGCAAAATAAAGTTTAAGAGGGGGTGTTGAGAATATAAACTTGATTTTGGATCAAGTTAATGTTGGGTAAAATCCAATTAACTAAACCCATTTCTTGATCCATTATCTAGAAGTATCTAAAACTCAACCTCTTTTGAATGTTCTAGAGAATTTGAGAGAAATATCTACACATTTATCTATATTATTATAATAAAATATTAGTAGAACTCTCTAGATTTAGGATTAAAATATTCTATATATTTTATACTTTGGAGGCCATAAATACCTCATCTCCCTTACCATTTGAAATTATCCAAGAAATAAGAAATCCTCTTAAATAATAAAAAGCTTCTTCTTCTAGAATCATCTATCCGCTTCAAAATTCTCCAAACACTTTCTCTTAAATACTTTCTCCATCACTTTTAAAATAATTTTCCTTCCAACAAAGTGGTATCAGAGCTAGAAGATTTTTAAGAAGATGACAAGTAATGGTGTTCCCTTCCAAGTTCTGATGCTCACAAAGAACAACTATGATACTTGGAGTTTAAGGATGATGGCTATCTTAGGAGCACATGATGCACGGTAAGTCGTTGAAAAAGGGTACATCGAACCAGAGAATGAAGGTAGTCTATCTTAAACTCAAAAGGATAGTTTAAGAGATTCAAGGAAAAGAGACAAGAAGGCTCTCTGTCTAATCTATCAAGGATTAGATGAAGATACGTTCGAGAAAGTTGTTGAAGCAAAGACAGCAAAGCAAGCATGGGAAAAGCTTCGTAATTCATACAAAGGTGACGATCAAGTAAAGAAGGTACGTCTTCAAACTCTAAGAGGGGAATTTGAAGCATTACTAATGAAGGAAGGAGAACTTGTGTTCGAGTATTTTTCAAGAGTCTTGATGGTTACTAATAATCTAAAAAGAAATGGTGAGAAGCTAGAGGATGTGAGAATCATGGAGAAAGTTCTTAGATCGTTGGTTCCAAAGTTCGAGCATATAGTTACCGTCATAGAAGAGACAAAAGATTTGGAGGCTATAACGATAGAGGAACTTCTTGGATCATTACAAGCATATGAAGAAAAGAAGAAGAAGAAAGAAGATATCGTGGAGCAAGTTCTTAAGTTGCAAATCAATCAAGAAACTGGCCGAAATCATCTAAGACAAAGTGGCGGTCAATTTAAAGGAAGAGGTTGTCGTGGATATGGAAGAAATTGGAGACTATATGAAGAAAACTCTAACCAAAGAGGAGGAAGCTCATCAAGAAGTCATGGACGAGGATCTATGAAATCAAGGTACGATAAGTCAAGTCTTAAATGTTACTATTGCAAAGAGTTTGGACATTATGCTTCCGAATGTAAGGCTCCAATCAACAAAAAAAGTTGAAGAGAGGTCCAACTACGTTGAAGAAATAAGTCATAAAGGAGATATGCTATTGATGGCATATAAGAAAGATGAACGATATAAGGTTCACAAGTGGTACCTTGATAGTAGAGCAAGTAATCATATGTGTGGAAAAAGAAGTATGTTCGCAGAGCTTGATGAGTCGGTGAAAGGAAACATAGCTTTGGGAGATGAATCAAAAATGGAGGTCAAAGGTAAAAGAAATATTCTTATTCGATTAAAGAATGGAGGTCATCAATTTATATCCAATGTCTATTACATCCCAAGTATGAAGACCAACATCTTAAGTCTAAGGCAACTCGTAGAGAAAGGTTATGACATTCGACTCAAGGACAATAACATCTCTTTAAGAGACAATGCCAACAATCTCATTACCAAGGTGTCGATGACAAAGAATAGAATTTTTATTCTTAACATTCAAAGTGACATCGCACAATGTCTCAAGATGTGTTATAAGGAGAATTTTTGGATTTGGAAGTTTAAAGCTACTATCCAAGAAGGAAATGGTGAGAGGATTGCCTTGTATCAACCATCCAAATCAAGTGTGTGAAGGGTGTTTACTTGGAAAACAATTCAAAACTAGTTTTCCAAAGGAGTCAGATACAAGAGCTAGGAAGTCGTTGGAACTTATCCACACAGATGTTTGTGGTCCATTCAAGCCAAAATCACTTGGTAAAAGTAACTACTTCTTTATCTTTATTGATGATTTTTCAAGAAAAACATGGGTTTTACTTTTTGAAGGAAAAATCCGAAGTGTTCGAAAACTTTAAAAAGTTTAAAGCCCAAGTCGAGAAGGAAGTGGTCTTGTCATCAAATCCATGAGATCCGATCGTGGAGCTCTCTCTCTCTC
>JAKUCM010002938.1:0-48458 GCA_023374145.1 Lepidium sativum
AGAAAAAGAGATTAAAAGGATTGTGATCTAGTGTAATTTCATATAAAGTTGTAATTATCTTAATGAGAAGATGAATCACTTGGTTATATAACTAAATACTCCTGCTTTTAATACTTAATGTTTTGGAGATTTCACACATATTAAGAAACTTTTTGCAATGTCGATTTTTTTTGTCAACACTGCACCATAACTATCCAATCCAGTCCAATAGCTAAATTTCTACATAATGTAGACAGTAGGACTCAATCTCTGGATGTGTAAGTGCGTCTGTCTTAAATGGACTTACTACATGCCACTAGACTAAATGTCACATACTTTTGCAATGTTGATTTAACCTTATTAATTGTTAAAAACTACAAAGAGAAATATTGATAGTTAAACTATAAAAATAAAGAAGGATAAAATATGAAATATTAAGTCAGATATGCATTAAAATATGAAAACAACAATTTTTTTTATTTAAAAAAATTGTTTTCCTGAACAGAACAGAGTATTCAACATAAGATTAAAGATGATTTATGAGAATTGATTATCAATATTTAAATCAATCATTTCATATTTTTCATGAATTCATTTGTTGTTACACAATTCACAATTAAAAGAGATATAACTATTAAAATTTTCAACATTATGACTTAGATACATTTCAGAAAATAAAAATAATTATTAGATTTATCAGCCCAAATAATATGTTCTAAGTACACTTTCATTTCTTATTTAAACTTACCTTAATGTTGAAATATAGTCATTTTAAAGTTTTAACAATGCTTTGGTCATGTGGTCAAATCTTCGTGTTTATAATCTATTTTACTATAGAGTTTGATTCTAGAATAATTGCATTATCGCGTAATAAAATTTACATTGTTAGGTTTTGCTGTTCTAAAAAGAAAATTTCAACTTTTCATTTGGAAACCCAAGTGGGACTCGTGAAGTTTCATTCTGCAGATAATGGGCTAGTAATGATGAAACCATCGTTTCAAAGATTTGAGATTGTTTTCGGTGATACTATGATAAAATAGAAAAAGCTATATAATTAACAACTAAGCTTGAGAGTTAAAATCCAAGCTAAGTTTATTAAAATACAATTCCAGAAATAGTAAATGGACATCAGCATGTTGTTTAACCGTAAATCCCGCTGGTTAAAATTCTAACATGAGACATATTTGTCCGGATCAATTCCTTATGAGATTCTCATAGTATGTAATTAATTTTGTAAGTAATAATTAAAAATAGATTGCTGATTGATATAGATCACCGGTCCCACTCTACCTTCTTCTCGACTTGGGTGTGTGAAGTACACAATAAGAAGTCTAATACATTTTTTTTGTATTTAGGTTTTTAATGATGAATACAAATAAAAAGTTATAGATAATGCGGAATATATGTATATCACGACGGATCACAGAGACATGCAAAATAAAAGGTAAAATAGAATATTTTGATTTGTCTATGAATTATTTAGCTTTTTTGAGTATTTTGGATATCTTTTTAATTTTTTTAAATTTTTTTATTCTTCAAAATATTCAGGTATATATGAATCTGAACACGATTGAACCCAAACTGAAAAAGTAGCAGATCCTAAATAGGTAGTAAAATGTGTAAAGTATAGAATAAGAAGTCTAATAGATTTCTTTTTTTTGTATTTAGGTTTTCAATGGTGAATACAAATAAAAAATGGAAATCATGCATTATTTATACAAATCATGCAGATCACAGAGACATGCAAAATAAAAGCCAAAATAGAGTATTTTGATTTTCTATGAACTTTGTAGCTTTTTAGATATTTTTGGATATTTTTGGGTTTTTATTATTTTTTAGTTTTCAAAATATTTGGATATTATCGGTTGTCAAAAAAAAAAACTTTTGGATATTATTCGAACTAGAATATGATTGGACTCAAACCGAATATTAGTAGATCCTCAATAGGTAGTAAAATCGTTAATCAAAAAAATTTGAAAACAGACAAGTTCGATTCAAACCCGAAACCAAAATCTAAACCTATATAAACACATTTTTGAATTATCGTAGTTATTTTAGTTTTAAAGTAATAATATTTTAATACAATGAGTAGGACCGATAGTGACCACTTTACAAATTTTTAGGACATTAGAATTCAATTATTCATCGATATAAAAAAAATAAATATTTTTTTTTATCTATGATATGAGTTTTGGCTATAGATAAAATTTTATTGATTTAATTAAAAGAGTAAAATTGATATAAAAAATTAAATAAATAAAAACTTTAATAATCGAAAAGAAAATCGTTGAAGGTTTAAAAAAGTGAGAAAAAAAGAATATTAAAAATTCAAACGGGCCCTTTCTAATTAAGTGATATAAAAGCGATTAGTGATGTACAAGTAGACAAAAGTACACTGTTTATAAATCATATAATATTTTATTAGTTTCTTTATTCTGTATCTTAGTTGTAAACATGAACAATTTAAACAGATGACTTAACCTCCAATAATAATGCATTTTATCTCCATAACATTCAAACTCTTACTATATCATATGTTCCCTGAGGCTATATAATGCGGAATTCCAATAGACGTTACAATTGTATTAGGCTGAAGTATATTTAATTTACAATTCATCTTCTATTTTTCTTTGGCTAATAAAAGGAAAAACAAACAAACTGAACTCTACCACTACAAGAAACACATACTTATTTTCCACAACAAAATTCATTAGTTTTCATTAGATTATAACAAAAAATCGACGGTAACCGGCGGAAATGATGATCGAAAACACATTCTCGTCGACTCTTACCAATAGAAACCAACAAATAGAAACAATCAGATATACCTATCGGCTATCGTCAGAAAAGTTCCATGGAATGCTTGAAATTTTTGTCGTCGCTTCCCGTCGAATAGGGGCCGTCGACACCCACCAACATATTGCCATCCGATGTCGTCAAGGCTGCTCTGTCGGCCCCCATCGAAGGTTATTTGAAAAATATTAATGAAATAAAAAATATATTTGATTAGTTTAAAAATATTACTTAAATATTAAATATTATTCATTAGGATTAGTCAATCTGTAACACACCCAATTTTAATTCTCTACAAAAAATCGTATTGGTAAAATATAAAGTAAATAAATAAAGTATTTAAAATTTTAAATTTACTATATCGCGTTCGACACACTCAAACGTATGGCAGCCAGTGTTTTGTGTTCCCGATGCCTTCACAGTCACCTCTTTGTCACCTTTGTGGTTCTTCTTGTTGTGCTCAACAATCTTCTTAGTGCCCGGCTGGCTCCAGTACTTGCAAACTCCGAGAACCAATCCGTTGGGCAACCATATGGCTTGGTTGTAGGATCTTTCTCCCAAGTTTTCTTCCACGCGTAGACATGATTGTTGTAAGAAATACTGCATTGCTTCTCGAACTTCTTCTGTATTAAAGGCGTATGATGGACAACCCAGTTAAAATATTGCTACGAATTGTTAAAAATCAATACAAATAATTATTAATAAATAAGAAAATTAAAGAAATTTGGGAGTTTACCGCGAAAGATTTGAACAACTGCTCCTTCAAGCCTAACCGGAACTTGTTGAAGGTTGGATGCGCAAATGGGAGCCTTCACCAAACTAACAATCTGGCATTCAACCCGAAACCTAAAACATAGCATTGTTAGTTAGTAGTAATTACGATAAACCGTAAAAACAAATAAGTACATTAGTTACCATGTATTTTCGGTTCTGGTATTAGGATTGAGAACCTTAAAATGGTATCGTCCATGACTAGTCAGAATCTACTCTATAGTTAAATACAACAATTGCTATGGGATCGAGAAACTCCGGTTGTGTCTCTGCAACACCAGGCGGACTCGGTGGTGGGCTAGGCGTGGCAGCAGCGTCATGGCCCTGTGATCGTCGAGTACGTGAGCAATGGAACTAATCGTACGATAGCCTGAAAACGAAACAAATCATTATAAAGTTTTCTAAAATTGCAGAGTATATTATATTTTATAAAAAAAAATATGAAAGATATGTAATTATAAACTAAAATTTAAAAACGAAAAAAAAAATTAGTTCTTCAAAAAAATACTTGTGTTCTTCAAAAAAAAATTGTTCTTGGGGGAAATTTTTTTTCACCAAAATCCACAAATTTGCCTTATTCGATACAATCTAACCGATATATTAATCTTTTCTATGCACAATCGACCGAATCTAAGTATAATCTAAGCCTAATTACTCATTCTCTAATCTAAATCATATTCTCCATAAATAAAATAAAAATTGAGAAAAAGAGAGATTCTCACATGATTTAAGAATGTTGGAGCGTTGTACAGTAGTAGGTTTGGGATTTCGGTGAGGTCGATGCGATTACTTCGTCAAATTGGCAGGAAATTTGAGAGAAGAGAAAGGTTTTCGCGAACTTATAACGATGTCCATCGGTTGCCGTTGGCTTAAAAAATAAAGCCATTGGTTTTTGGTTCCAATTCATGACTATCGCGGAAGATGGACGGTGAAATGTTTTGCCACTTCATTTCACCCCCCCTCCCTCAAAATCAGTTTCCGTTGGAAATCGACATATTTGATTAAAAAATAATTTAAAATATAAACATACACAATTTAAAAGTTCAGATGAATTTATACAACAAAACATACTTAATAAGTTATAAAACGAAACTTACATTCATACTATAGAAATCTCAATTTACAAAGGGGCTAGTTTGAATAATTTTCATACTCATCAAGTACAATGTTCGAACTATTTTCTAACTTTTCCCCGATCTTTGGAATTTCATCTTTGAATATTTCATGAACAATCCCTAATGCTTGAGTCGAAATATCAACACATAGGTCAACCTCTAATTAAATGTCAAGTAGCTCTAATATCCCTGGTGAAACTTGTTGCAAGGCATCGTGATGTGAATTACCGTGTAATCTACCCATGGGGGTTGTTGATGACACGGTGATCCACCTATCAAACCTCGTTGATAAATGTGGGTATAATTTATATGATATTTGATACGCATGTGAGGCAAGGATGAAATTATCGTACTCATCTAACTTTCTTTTTGTGTTGACGGATATGACACCAAGTTCATCAACGCGTACGCGCACTCCCAAAATAGGATGGTACCAGTCGCAGTAGAAGACAATGCACTTTAAGCCAAACAAGCCAGGGTAATTAACCTCCCATATCTCGCGTAAAACACCATAGTATATCATCGCTCGAGGTAGAAGATATTCCGCAATCACTTATAGATCTTTTCATTCCAACCCTCAAAATCTTGAAAGTGTAACCCCGAGTAAAGTACATAGGAAATGCTTTAGCGACTATTAGAGGACCAACAACAAAATCTTCCAACCATGTGGGAAATGTTTGTCCCATTGTAGATCCTTGTGTAACTTGTAATTTTTTTTGTTAAAGTGTTCTTTGGTTAAATGTTTGACCCACACAATGAATACAAGAACTAACATCTAACGTATTGACTCAAATTCACATAAAATTTGAAATAGTCTGTGAACTCGTCCTCATTTCTATTTTGTAGTTCTTGTTCAGAATAATGGGGGTAAGCGGAGTGAAGTTGCGCCATGTATAGACTAAGGATTGTTTTCGTAAACTCGTTACAAAAAATGAAATATTATCGACTCAAAGGTAAGGAAATACTACTAACCTCTCAAATTTTCCTATTTCCGGGAAATTTGTTGAAATAAAAATATGCAAATTTTTAATCTCTGATGGGGTAAGAGTCCTGCGAATGGGTTTACCACTTAATTAGCCAATTTTCAAAAATATATTTGGCACAAATGCTGAATAAGTAGGCCGGTCCCCTCCATCATCGTTTCGTGGTGGGCGTCGACTCTTTGTTTGTACATTTGTTGGAAAGTATAACGAAGCAAAGTTGGTAGTTTCTTCATTGATATAATGTGCAACGATGGAGCCTTCCACCCGGCTCAGGTTCTTAAGTTTCTTCTTTGGCTTGAACATGTATCTTTCAAACAGATACATCCAACGATATTGAAGCGGCCAGCCAAGCTCTGGTAGAAAAATTAAATATTCCATAAATAAAATATACTACATAACTATAGTTATATGATGAGTAATCATTGTTGTAATTACCAGCCTTGCGAGGGAGATGAACCGGTAGGTGTTCCATTACGTCAAAAAAGGAAGGGAGAATATTATCTCTAGATTGCATAAGATTATTGGAATCTTATTATCTAAATTTCTGATTTTGTAAGAGTACGTGAGCATATATCATGAAAAATACCCCAAGGCCTGTTTGACGGAAAAGAATCTCTTAACATTAATAAAATATAAATTCAATGTGACAAAATATTTAAAGTAAATGATAATACCTACGAACGCTTCGTGTACATTTCTAGGCAGTAAGTAAGCGAATGCAAAAGGAAAACGTCTTTGCATTACAACATGACAGTCATGAATTTTCATATTACAAAATTTTTCTTCATTACTTTCAACGCAATTTCTTAGGTGTGAAGCATACCCAACGGAAAATTTGATCTTGTGTTTAATCCAATAAAAAATGCATCCTACATGGGAATAAAATCACGCAAAATAATATATCTAATTACAATGACATCTACTTAGGGAATTATCAAACATATAGGGAAAACAACACGACATACCTTTTTCTTTAATCAATCTAGATATCAAAATTGGTCAAACACTGTTGTTCCCACGTATATGTAGCGACTTTCTATCCCTATTTCACAAAAATCCAGTCTTGATTTCAAGTTGTCTTTAGTTTTCCCTGTATGTTCATGACTGTATTGATGAAATTATCAAACATATTCTTCTCAATATGCATGACATCTAAACAGTGACGAAAGAGTTGAGTCTTCTAATACGGCAACTCCCAGGATATACTTCTTTTAACCAGTTATGGTACACCCCGACACCATCAACGAGGTAATTTTTAAAAACTATTTTAGGGCCAAAAATATAGAATTCGAATTTAATATATTAAAGCTTTATAAATGGCTCTTAGTCTAGTGGCAGACAGCTCATTTGCATAACCAGAAATCGAGTTCTCCCACCTATATTATGTAGGAATTTGGCTATTAAGCCGTCTAGTTGTATTAGGCTTTTTTTTCTTCTTGATTTGCATAAGGCCTTTATCAATTGTGAGTCGGCCTGTATAAAGATACCTTTTTTTGTTCCAAATGTCGGATTTTTTTTATACCATTATTAGATTTTTGACAGAGATACAAACCCAAGAAACATAAAGAAATAATATATAGAAAAGATGAAAATATAGAACAACAATATAACAAACCGGTCTAATTCCATTCCCTCCACATCTTGCAGTTAATTCGGTACCAAAATCTCTCATCTGCATTTATAGTTGTATGCCAGTTTGTTTCGACGGTAGACCATACAACACTTTCTGGTTCTTAGTGACTATGATCTACTTTGTCGATATGGATGATCCAATTGAAGAAAACATCTATGACAATCAAACCAAGATGTCTTTCGTCCATAATTCAGTTGGAATGTATCTGTGTTATCTTGACAATGAGGGCAATCCTATGTACCGTGCGTGGACCACCCTGATAGCATCCCACAAGCTGGGAAATCACTAATAATCCACATTAACACTGCTCTCATCTGGAAATTTTGAGAAGTAGAAACATCAAACACAACGGTACCACTCTCCCGTAGTTGATTAAATTCGTAAATAAGCGGTTGCAGAAATATATCGAGTGACCTACGTGGATGCTCGGGCCAGGTACTAGAATTGTTAAAAATAAAAATTATGGCTTCTTACACAACGCTGGTGGCAAATTATACGGTGTTACAATCACCAGCCATACTGTGTACGGTCTCCCATGCTTCCCAAATGAATTAAACCCATCAGTAGAAAGCTCAAAATATAGATTTCTTGTTTCGTGCACAAAGTCTGGGTATACTGATTGGAATTGTTTCCATACCTTTGCGTCTGAAAAGTGGGTAATCTCACCAGATGAAGTATATTCTACATGTCATTGTATTGGCCCCGCTGACCGCTCTGACTGATATAACCTCGTAAGCATGTTTCTTAAAGGCAATTACCATATCCTCTTATAAGGGACTCGATTCCTTCCACTTGTTTCTTGGAATCGATGTTTACGACAAAACAGACAACGGATCTCGTTATATCCTCTCTTCAGAATATCATACAATTATCTTTACAGATATTTTATCATTTGATATGGTAATCCTAGCCCATCAACTAATTTCTGTATTTCATTGTACGATAACGTGTATGTGTTCTCTGCCGGAAGAAGCTTCCTAATGTGACCAACAAACGCGTGTACATAACTCTCAGGTAAATTATAATCTATTTTGATATTCATTGATACAACCAGTGTACAATGGCTTCTTCACTACATCTAACATACTAACAAAATTTCGTACATTGATGTTTGGTTCTTCACCCATGTATCTAGCCTCATTGAAAATTAGAACATCCTCCCTAAATGCATCATTAACCATTTGAAAGGTACCATCATTGTTTTCCACCGGAACTTCAGGATTACCACCATAACTACCTATAACCCTACAACCTAGATTATCACCTATAACAGCATTACGAACTCCGCTATAACTTCCAAAATTAACATTTGAACCATTTTATCCATGGAAATACCATATTTTGTAACTCAGGAAAAAACATCTACGGTAAATATGATTGCATACGTTTTTAACAGGATATATTTCATATTCTGACATTTTATACACGTATAATACATCTTACCACTTCGAGCAGTAAACTCTGATAAGCCCCGAATTCCATGAAATTTTTCAACCCAGCTGCATACTCTTCTGTTAATTCCCTTGTTGATTCATCGAAACGTGGGCCTTCCATCCAAGAGCGGAAGTTCGAGTTTGACATTTTGATTTTTGTGATGCAAAAATGATAATTATGAGGGAGAGAAATGATACTTGTAAGTTTATATAATGAAACTTTCCCACGGTCTCCGACGATCCACCTAATTATTGTTTACACAGTTGCGTCTCATGTAACACATGTTTTAACCACTTCTTTACTCGTCAGTTTCTGTAGGTTACACTAACCTACGAAAACCGACAGACCTCCTAATGCCGATGGAAACAAACAACTTGAATATACCTGTCGGTTATCGTAGGTTATGTTAACCTACAGAAACTGACAGACCTCCTCATGCCGATGGATACCGACATTTAACGTAATCTACGGGAACCGACGGACAGTACACATGTCGACGGTTACCGATAGATTGAGTACTCCTATCGGTTTTTGTAGGTTAAAGTAACCTATAGGAACTAACATGCCATACAAACGACACAAACCGACATAACTCATTTTATTGTTGATTTGTTGATGGATTGGCATAAATTTCTTTCCAACAGAAACATGCCGCCGAAATTACTATCAGATTTACCCTTATTTTTTGTAGTATACTAACCCTTTAATTTTATTAAATAATATCACTTGTACACCAACAAAATAATTAAGAAGTACTCAACTAGCTTGCAAAAAAAAAAAAGGAAGAGCCACTAAACTCATGTTCATGGGTATTTTATATGAAGAACATATTATTTAGATATGGTTCTCTTTGACTGACATATATAAAGTATATCAATAAATAATTCTATTTTCTTTAACGAAAAGAGAAGTAAATATATTGTATTGGGGATACAATACATGAAGTTGAAATATAGTTTAATAAAGAAATATAAATTAAAGTCTATTTTTCTATCAAAATCTAAATATGTATATCAAACTCTAGATATTCATTTTTTTATAACGACTATATATTCATATTAATAAAACCAAATATATATTTTTTCTATCCGATTACGTACACGGTCCTAGTCTCGAACTATATCATTTTTAAAAAAGTTCTTAGTTATTAAAGTTTAGAGTTTTTTTTTAAATTTGATTACTTGTATTTGAGAATCCATATTATGTATTACTAGCGTACACTTTAGAAAAGAAATTAAAGTCTTACTAATTTCCTTCTTACATATCACTAATGTAAAATAAAAACACAACAGCGACAAAGTTATTAAGATGACGAAAAAATGACAATCGTGCCGGTCCGACAAAAAGATGGCAAATATTAACGCGTTTAGGAGGAGATTACTGATAGGCTTTGTGTACACGCAATTATCATTATAATATCATTCCATTGTTAACCCTATTTTCTATTTTGATCGTGAATATAATAATTTCTTGAAATAATTTTTTTAACTAATAAATTAATTTGGATGAAATTGAGTTCCCCGAGAAAACCGGGGATGTTGGTACCTGAAATTCTGCGAAATGTTGAAAGTTAGCATTTGGAGTCACTTGCTGACTTCAAGATTCGCTTCCAAACATATTACCTTACTTGTCTATTTTAGTTGCTTTTTTTACTAATCATACCATCTGACTTTGTTAATTTATTACTGTAATTTTGTAATTATATCCTATTTTAAATGAATAGATGTTTTGATATTTTTACACATATATAAAACTTGTAAAATAACATTTTAACCTCATTTATTACCAAAAACAATTAAAAAAGATTATAACCAAAGGCAAAACAAAATATCTTTAATCAAATATGCATAGAAAATACAAAACATCTGACTTTTTGAAGCAATTTTTTCTTTCAAAACATCTATTTTTGTGAACAGAGGTAGTATTATTTAGTCGATTATCATTCATTGCTCCATAATTTTGAGCTGTATACGGTCTATTCCGGTCAGGGTTTAAACACAATGGCAGATAATTGATCAATGAGATGAAGTTAAAGTTTCATTAATAGCTTAGCTGTCACACTGAAAAAAAAGTTGGGTGGGATCGAAGTTACGTGCCATTTATAAAAGAATGAAAGAAAGGAAAAACAAAGTACGAGATTGGGTCAAGTAGTGAATGATTGAATTATATGTATTTCTAGCTAGGCTTGCAATACTATACAAGAGCCTCAATATATATACATATTTTATAGCAATGTGTACAACTGTAATTATGCAGAAAAATTTGTAGGGCGTTGAACAAAAAAGTAGATTTGTAGGGTTTGGATTCACGTAGTTCAACAGCATCCATTAACTGTATACTATACTTCAATTATTAATCGTAACAAAGAAATATATGTGTGTATTGTCTATAAGATTTGGGAAATAAAATATAATGTAAGGTAGTCCATTATCAAGATTGTGTTTGGATATTATCCGGAAATATTCAAACAGTAAAATACACAAAATGAAAGTTCAGATATTTCTTCTGTATAAAAGTTATAATTGTAATGAGGTCGTTGATACTAGTCACATGTATATACATTCTTGAAAATAATTCATATGTACTGTACATAAGACATTACCACATTTAACATAGTTGTATATGATGATGCTAACCTTTTTCAATGGATTTCAAGTCTTGTATATATTTTAAAGGAAATAATATTATTTGTATATTTCTAGATATTAAAAAGATTTATTTTCAATTTTGAAGTTGAAACTAAACAGAGCATTTTATTTGTATTTTTTAAATTAATAATTTTTTTTTCTTTCGGTAATGTAGTTTTACGAGTTTTATTTGTAATGTAATTTAACGATTTTTTTTATCTATTTGAATATATATATATATAGATAGGGATTTAAGTCGGCATAAGTTATTAAGTTTCCTCCGTCTCAACTATTTCGTCAAGTTTTCCTTCTTTATTTCCGGTAGCGATCATTTCAACAAATGGTTAGAAAAGTCAAGCTATTTCGCCTTTCTCTTCGACACCAAACCCTAGTCTATTTGACAAATCTCTAAATCGTTCAACGGCTTTGGAAAATCATGTTGATCGTAATTGAGTTTATAATGTTAGTATATTTACATTAGCGGTCACAACGTTTAGATTAGTTAAATCTCGTCAATTGTTGTGTACTTTAAGTTATGTTGTTTGGTCCAAAAGTCACAAGTGAAAGAAACACAACTCTTCACTTATGTTGTTTCACATTCTATATAAACCAATTTTGTCTTCATGTAAAAAAACAAGTTTCAGATAAATAAAAGAGTTCCTATATCGTTCGTCTATTATTTTTGTCTCTTCCTTCTCTTCTCTTCTATAAATCGATAATCCAACATGGTATCAGAGGTAGACGAGAAACTCGCTGCGAGAAGAAGAGAAAGAAAGGAGACGAGAAGAAGAAGAGATGGTGATAAGAGATAGCACCATCAATGTGCACAAGCACATTCACATGCTGTAACTTTAAGAGAAAGGCTCCAAAAGGATGAAGGAGCTAGGAAATCTTCTCAAAAGGAAATGAGATAATGGATGTGGATTTGGAGTTGTGGAAAGAGGTATCAGAAACTTTGTTCAAGGAAGACACCAAGAGAAGAAAATAACCAAGTGATGACAAGCCAAGGAGGGTAGATCATCAAAGATGTATTTTTTGGTGCCGGGTTGAAGAGATACCCGAAGAAGACGTGAAGAGGTTCATGCAAAAAAAAATGTCACAGAGACATTATGGTGATCAAAAGAGGACACCATGTACAAAAAGAGGATGGTTACCTTGGAGAAAAATGTAGCACAAGAGGATGCTTACCTCGGAGAAAATGGAGCACAAGAGGATGCTTACCTCTAAGAAAATAGAGCACATGTCAGTTGAGAAAATAACAGTAGAAGATGTGAAGAGGTTCATGCAAACATTTGGTATCAAGAGGACACCACAAAGTTAAGAGAAGTAAGCTTGAGATGAAGTGGTGGAAAGACAGATTCTGACCGCCATCTTTAATTGCGAATTACCATCGAATACGAATGAACCAGACCTCGTTATACCCACAGTTAGAAAGATATTTCTGTCTAGTTTCCAGAAAAGGTTTCGGATTTGGAATCAGAAATACAGTTCGAAAGTTATACGCGTTTTTGTGGAACATATCAGATATGTCGCCAATTTTAAAGCAGCAGGTATGAACAAACAGGTACTAATGAACGGGTACAGATGATCGGGTATCATCGTAAAAGTGTGAAGAAAAGAAGTGACAACCAAAATGGTGCAATTTACTAAAAGGTGTGAACACCAAAGGTTGTGATTACCAAAAGGTGTGAATACTAAAGGTTGTGATCATCAAAGGATGTGATCACTAAAAAAATGTAGATACCAATGGGCATGAGAAGACATGGCATCTAAAAGAAATAGAATCGAAGAAAGATAAAAATCCAGTTGATATACAAGACGTGACGAAAGATGCAGTCGTGACCAAAATCACATGAAAAAAAATGAGTTTTGAAGGAAGAAGTTTGGAGTGAAAAAGAAACTCAATATAAGGGGGAGTGTTGATCGTAATTGACTTTCTAATGTTAGTATATTTACATTAATGGTCACAACGTTTAGATTAGTTAAGTCTCGTCAATTGTTGTGTACTTTAAGTTATGTTGTTTGGTCCAAAAGTCACAAGTGGAAGAAACACAACTCTTCACTTATGTTGTTTCACATTCTATATAAACCAATTTTGTCTTCATGTAAAAAAAAACAAGTTTCAGATAAATAAAAGAGTTCCTATATCGTTCTTCTATTATTTTTGTCTCTTCCTTCTCTTATCTTCTATAAATCGATAATCCAACAAATTAAAGATCAAACCATGTTCATTGATGATTGGGAACCAGGAGTTACACCCATGAAACCGGAACTTACACCTGCCCTAATTTGGGAACGAGGCAAGGGCCTCAAATAATCATCTTTTGTATGTTAGAAGAAATTTTTTGTTGGAATGTCTCGGGGTTAAATAAATATTCCCACCAGCGCGACTTTAAACATTGGCTTCTAAGTAGTAAGCCTCTTTTGGGTGGTCTCCTTGAGACCCATTCTAAGCAACCTAAGAGCATCAAGTTTTTGGCGGACATTTTTCCAAGTTCGTTGTTTACAGACAACCTGCGATTTTTTAGAATTGGAAAAGAGTTGGATCACTCGACATCCATTGGTTCATGTTGGAATCATATCGAAGTCTCTACAGATGATTTCGTGTGAGGTCACATTAGCTTCATATCAAAGTCGTCTTTTTACTGCCTCCTTTGTTTATGCTTCGTATGACCATATTCACATGCAACAGTTATGGGAAGAAATTAAAAATCTATCAGCCACTATTGATCTACTAGTGCTGCCTGGATTGTTCTTGGTAATTTCAACCAAATTATCAACAACACGGAGCACTCCAACCCATCCTCATGAAATATTGATAGTAATTCCACTATTTTTCATGATTGCTCCGCCAAGCATAACATTTGACAAATTTCAAACATGTGAGACATGGAGATTTTCATGGGCATAGACACATAATCTTCTACTATAAGGTATATATACACTTGAATATGAGATAACATGGTGATATTCAAACATAAGGGCATGAACTTGAACATAGATGACATCCTATAGCATAACATGAGGCTAATTATTAGACATGAGGACATATAGATGAATATAGATGATCTCTTATGACATAACATGAGATTAAGTTTTAACCATGAGAGACGTGGAAAATGACATGGGCATAGACACATTTGAGCTTCAAATAGAGGGTATATATACATTTAAATATGACATGGCATGAACATATTTAGACATGTGGGACACGAACATAAGCATAACATAGGCTAATTTTTAAACATGGGGATATGTAGAACGACATAGATGATTAATTGAGATAAAATAAAGGTAGAAGGGAAAAAATAATAAAATAAAATTTAAAAAGAGATAGATAAAGATCGAGTAACAAAGAAGGAAAAGTAACGGAGAATTAGTAAAAGAGCCTAAAATACTAATTTAATTTAATTGAGTATATAACATATGTATTTAGGTAATTTAGTAAATAACATAAAAGTTCTCACTATTTACAACTTTAACCCTTTAATTAATTATGTATAAAATTAAAACAAAAAAATAGAAAACTTATGTGGATAAGAAAGACTTGGGGAAGTTTACTTGCTACAATATGGTTAAACTATATGGTATATAACTACTATATAAATATAAAACACAAACTATATAAAAATAAAAATTATTCATCTATATGGTATATAAAGATGAGGAAACAGAAAAGAAGAAAGTGAAGGAGAATGAGAAAAAGAAAACAAAGTAGGATGAGTAAGATGATGAAGATGGTGGGGAGAAGGAGTTGGAAATAATGATGCAATGGGAGAGGAAGAAGAGTAGGGGATGAGTATGAAGAGAAGTAGAAGTAGGATGAGGAATATAAGAGCAAATATATTAATTTTGATGAGATTTTTCTAAAATGATGTATAAATTGACAGTTTAAAAAACATATGATATCAAATAGACATTCTACTTCTATACAAATTTGTTCACTTTCAAAAAAAAAAAGCTTATTGTGTACAGTAAAAAATCTATATTCTTATAAAAGAAGTTGTAACTTTGATTTTGGCGTTTATTAGAAGTTATACTGAGAATAAAATTAAAGGATGAGAGAAAGTATAAAGAAAAAAATAAAATAAAAATGATATGAAAAAAGTATAGTGGCAAATATTGTATAAAATATCTTGAATATCAATTGACTTAGGACTTTATGTCATTTGATGAATTGTTAAAAAAAAATTGGGTTATTCTTGGTAACTTCCTAAAAATGAAGATAGAATGAAAAATGTTGATTAAGATAGAAAGAGAGATGATAATACTAAATTTTTTCACGCCCAAACCAAACAGAGGAGAGCGAAAAATAGGATAATTAGCTTATATGATAACTCTGATAAATGGCTAATTAAAGAAAATAATATTATTGAAAAACTGAGAGTTATTTCACTAATCTCTTCATGTCAAATAGGAGAATATTGATACATAATGCCTTATTGAGATTGATTTGATGATTTCTGAATTGGATAATACTCGTCTAAATTGAGACGCGACGGAAGAGGAAGTCAAAAAACATTTTTGGAAAAGTACTAGGTTCAAATGGTGTGACTGCATTGTTTTCCAAAATTTCTTGTAAAGTGGTCAAATCAAATCTTATTCTTCTGGTTAATGATTTTATCATGACAGCATCATTAGAGTGAGGCCTGAATAAGACAATTAAATGTCTCATTCCAAAGGTCTCGAGACCGACAAAAATGGTAGAATGCAGATCATTTACCTTATACAATGTTGGATATAAGATCATCTTTAAAGTCTTATGCCTTACATTGAAGAAGATTCTCCCAAAACTAATTTCAGAAACTCAATCGGCCTTTGTGGCAGGTATATTAATTTCTGATAATACTTTGATTTTCCAAAAAATATTTATGCACTTCGCACAAATAAATCAATTAAAGAAAAATGCATGGCTATTAAAATGGATATGAGCAAAGCCAGTGATCGACTTAAGTGAAATTTTGTCGAAAGTCTCCTCCGCCGACTAGGTTGACAAGATGTATTATGCATTATATAAAGAGTGTAGAATACTCTTTCTAATTAAACGAAGCTCCCAATGGAAAGATTATTCCCAAAAGAGGATTTCGCCAAGGAGATCCCTTAGCTCCATATATTTTCATCTTATGCACTAAAGTCCTGGCTCCAAAATTAAAGAAAGTTGAACAAGACAAACTGATTACTGGAATATCCATTGTTAGAGGTAGCCTGACGATCTCACATCTATTTTTCCTGATGATAATTTATTTTTCTGTAAAGGGAATTGAAATGAGGCAACACATATATTCTTTAATATTCTGAAGGATTATGGGAAGATATCTGGTCAACTGATCAACTTCGAGAAATCTTCAATTCAATTTAGTCATGCGTTCTATGATGTTAATAAGCGAGTGATTCACCAAGTATTAAACATTCACTAGCTTGGTAGAATGGACAATTATCTAAGCCTTCCATAGAGTATTGGTGGTGCTAAAATGAAGATTTTTGCCTGTATTAAAAACAAAATTCGACAGAGAATTAATAGTTGGACATCTAAATACGTGTTTAAAGGATGAAAGGAGGTCCTAATTAAGCATCTTCTTACAACTTTCTGATATATGTTATATCATGTTTTCGATTACCAAAATCAACTATTCAACATTTAAATATGGCCATTGTAGATTTTTTGTGGAATTTTTTTTTAGAATTCTAAAGGAGTGCATTGGATGAAATGGTGAAATGTATGCAAGCTATAAAAGGGAAATTTAGGCTTCCAAGCACTCGAGAAATTCAGTTTTTCTTTTCTGGCAAAACAATTATGTAGATGAGTGGATTATCCTCAATCATTATTTACTAAAGTAATGAAATGGAGGTACTATTAGAACAATTGTTTAATGGACCAAATTTATACGACATCACCTTCTTATGGGTGGAGGAGTATCTCCGCATCGTGCTCGTTGGGGACGAAAAACCTATTTCGGTATGGCAAGATCCTTAGATTCTGGATGTTATCCCGAGACCAACAATCGGGATAGGATCAAATGTTTACCATGATATCATAATATATCAGTTTATTGATTCAAATACTCATTCCTGGCAAGAGGTATTATTACGACAATTCCTAGACCCACCAAATGTTGCACTTATCTTAGGAATAGTCATTCGAAGAAGTCAAAAGCCTGATTACTAGGGCTGATATTTTACCAAAATGGGTTGATGCATAGTAAAATCTGGTTATCATACCGAATATACGAACTCATTACTATCATAGGGAAGCTATAGTCCAAATTTTCAAGCACTCCAATCTTTGGTGTTGAAATCAGATTGTCCTCCTAAAATTAAACATTTCATATAGCAAGCTATTTGTGGATGCACGATAGTTAAAGAAAACTCGAAGCATTGCGGAATATAATGTGATTCTCAATGTAGTCGGTGTGGCTTTGACAAGGAAAAAATCAATCATGTGTTTTTTTAATGTCTTCCAGCAATTCAAACTTGAGCTTTATCAAATATTTCATCGACAATAGATATATTCCCCGGAAAATCAACTTGGTCCAATTTAGACTATCTTTCATGGGATATTCCTGAGAATGTTTCAATTAAGACTTTTCCATGGCTAATTTTGCATATATGAAAAGCTCGTAATGAAAATTTCTTTTCCAATTCTAACAATGATCACATGGATATTCTTCGAGAGGCATAGAGTGATGCATCAGATTGGTGTGCTGTAAGAAAAGAAAAAGGTACATTGCGGCAACCCAGCTCAATCAGCTCATCTCCAATATTGTCATTTGTGGCACTCCCCTCGACCAGCCACCCAGGATCTGCAAGACACCAATGCTTTATAGACAGATTTTGGAAGGCCTCCAATCTTCATTTCGGTCTAGGGTGAGTTTCATTTCTGGACTCTCTAGAAGAAGCTTACTTGTTCATTGCTAGAAAAATAGTAAACTTCAAAAAATGGCCAAAATTAATATTGAATTACATATTTTCCAAATTAATACTAAACTTATCGTTGACTGAGCCAGCTTAGATATGTTGACTAATGCGATATCTAAATCAAAACTCACCTAAAATTAGTCGTGGGAAAAATTAGCAGAACCAAAATTCTGAACCCAAACCATGAATCAAAATTCGAGCCGAAAATACAAGTTCAGATCTGTTTCGCTCGGCTTTAGGTTGGTTCGGGTACATTTTTTGTACTTATTTAGGAACCAAATACAATTTCGTTCGGTTCCAGTACCGACTCCTATTAATGTCGGGTACAAATATTAGAAAAGTTTGTAGGGTTCCACTATATATTAAAGTATTTTATACGTGAAATATAATTATTTACCCAAAAATATTTGATACTCATAGGTATAGACAAAAACGACCCATGAGATATATTCCTCGATTTTGGGTACCATCCAATACCCATTATTTCGGATCTAGTTCGGTTTGGGTTTTTGGGTCCGAGTAATTTTTTCCATGGCTAATTTTGGGTTAGTTTTGGTTCAAATGTCGTATTAGTCAACGAAACTAAATTGGCTCAGTCAACAGTATGTTCAGTATTAATTTGACAAATACGTAGTTCAGTATTAATTTTGTCGTTTTCTGAAATTTACTTTTTTCTGACGGTGAACAGTATTACTATAAGTCAACATAACTAAATTTTCTTAGTTAACAGCAGTGCAAAATTAATTTAACAAATCTCTAAGTTTGGTATTAATTTGGTTATTTCACGTAAAATGGGTTACTTTCGGACATTTTCTCCAAAAGGAAAGTAACTTTGGATGGAAGAGAAAGAGGCAGCTTATAAAATTTTAGTGATTTGGAATTCTCTAGAATTAGACGAACTTAAATAGGCAATTTTGTTAATTTCTCTATTAATTATATATTTATATACTACCCCACTATAAGAGAACACGTTGTTTACAACTATTAAATCTGTCGCTAATTCGTTGTTAACGTACTTTACAACGAAGTACGGATGCCACGTGTTTACTCGTTTCATGCTCGTCGTAAGATAAAAGGAGTTATAAAAGCGTTGTAAAATTTAACAATTACCGTGTCTCGATGTTAAGACGTCGTAAAGGTAACGTCGTAAAAACATCGTAACATATAGCAAGCATTGTAAAGGCGATGTTAAAGAAATGTCGTAAGTGTGTCGTAAATTTAGCAACTAACTGACAATGCCATGTTTACAACTAATTAGAGTCGAAATCTTTTACAATGAAATTAGAGTCGAAATGTTTTACAACGAATTAAAGTCGAAACATTTTACAACACACTAAAGACGAAACTTTTACAACTAATTAAAGATTAAATGTTTTACAACTACTTAAGGACGAATATTTTACAACTAGTTAGGGACGTTAGTTTACGTTTCTTGCCAGCGAATTAGGGACAAATAATTGTTTTAATTTTTTAATTAAAAATATTCATTTAAATTTTTGTAATTTAATAAATTTATGAATTGAATTAATTAAAATAAATTATGATATTAAAATATGATTACAAAATTAATTAAATTTACAAAATATTTACCGTAGTAGTTCGTCGAACATGTCAGTACTACGGTCGTCTTGATCTTTGGCAACTCGTTCGTTTAAATCGACTTCGACATTCTCTGTAGGCCTGATCCTGAGGTTCTGACGTCTACGCTCAAAATCCTCAGGTACATGACTCCATTGCTGCAAATTTATGATCCGTCGCTTGTTTTAGCCCAGCTATTTCTGCACGGGATTCCTGCAAATGACTCCAGAGCGATTTTTCCCCTATCCAATTAGCTGGGACACTCTGGACATCTTAGGCGGATCCTATTCCAATAATCCGTCCTTTTATGTCAGAGTAATTAAATTATTAAATTAAATACCTGCTTATAAATTATGCTGATCTCAGGAGCACTCAATTCCACAAGAGTACCATCGGGGGATTCCTGGGAAACCTGAGTTTGACGCTGCTGAACAGCAGCATCAACCTGATTGTGTAGCCGCTCACATCGAGGATCAATGAAGACACCGAAATTCTTCTTATGAGTTGTGGCATACAATTCTGGAAGCGTAGGAATTTTTCTAATTTTTTCCGCCTACAAAATGAAAATTTAAGTTAATAGTAATTTAGGTTAAATAATATTGAAAAATAAAATATAATTTCAAAAAACAATTTAATATCTGTATGGCAACTCCGCCGAAAGGAATCTAGCCTGCAGTGTGAAGCATAGCGATTGGCAACCCATCTGGACCAATCGTCTTCCGTAAGGTGGAACACTGAGCAAATCTCCCACCGAGCTCGAGTCTACCCAATAAGTCTTCAACCCTTCCCAACACGCGTTGGTCATGACAGTGGGTTTCCCGACATCTATCTTCACCTCCCAATCAGTCTTCCAATCCGGAACTGTCTTACAAAGCCGCTTCATGGCCTTGTGGTTGAACTCATGTCAGATAGTCTCGTTGATGGAAACGTCACAATTCCAACGTTGCTAGTAAAAAAAGAAATTTATTAAGATTTATATATATTAATTATATATGTTTAATAAAAAGAAATTTTAATTTGAACAAAAAAATTAATTATCACGAAAATCTTGAACCATGTAATGGGAATGTAGTGCGGTGTTGATTTCCAATTAGGAGTCACTTCTACGAAGTAGCTTTTGATGCATTCCGTGATGTTTCGCCCCACCTTGCTATCCACCTCAAACTTGAAAATTTTTAAAAGGATATAAGTAGAAGTTATTTAATTATAAATAATTATTTAAAATTTGTAAATCTAATAAATAAATTAATATCTAAACGAAAATGTACCAATAAGTACTAGTTGGTCGATCGATATGTAGAAGGGGCAAATTCTCGCGATTTGGAGCCACAAGAATATCCTCAACTCGATATTGTGCATATGGTGCATCTGGCGGCACCAAAAGGTCCGGATGAACCGCCGCATTCGTCGGTGGAGGGTCTCCGGCAACTTCTGGTGTTAGTAAAGGACCCGTCGGAGTGTGACTTAGCGACTGGGACTGTGACTGTGTCTCCGGCACAGCAAAGGAAGTTGATGACGATGTAGTGTCGTGCACCATGTCACTGTAATGGACACGCGTGTATGCTTACGGGGTGCCATATATATAGTACCTGCAATAGAGTTCACCGTAAATTAGAAATTGCATCGTACTACTACATAATTTCTAAATTCTAAATTCCGTACATATTACATAATTTCTAAACAACATATACATGTTCTAAGCATCCTATATCATTTGTTACTTAAAACAAATTGTAGAGAGAAGGGAGAGGAATACCTTAGAGAGAGAAGGAGGATTGTTGAATGATGGAATGAAGTTGCAAAATTTGTGATGTATATATAGGAATTATAGGGCGTTGTAAAAAACGTTGGGAAATAAGAATTCTTCTCCAAACCGTTTTTTTTTTCCTCTCTAACAAGTTTTTTTTGTTGTTTGGTGTTGTGATTTATGAAAAGAGCCCTCCTCCTTATATAGGCAAAAAATTAACAATGATTTTACAACCTTAAACCAAATATGAGTAATTTACAACGTATGTAACTAACCATAAATATCTAATTTAAAATTTCGTCCTTAAGTAGCTGTAAACCAATTAGTCGTAAAAGAGTTGCAAAGTAGAGATGTTTTAACAATGAAATATAATTTTTAACAACGTCTTTACGACATATATTACAATTTTTTTAACCAATTACATAACACAAAAAATGTGTGTACCGAATTTCAAGTTTCGTTTTTAACTCATTGTAAAAGACTTACATCATAAACAAGTTGCAAGTTAGGAACTAATTAACAACGAATTGTATTACAAATGTCAAAGCGTTGTCAAAACGTCGTAAATTCCCAACTAAGTTACAACAAATTTTTTCGTTGTCCGTTTACAACTCTTTTACGACGAAATACTCTAACGTCGTAAATGAGTTGTGAAAACGTCCTTAATTTACGACGTCCAAAAAATATTGTAAATTTTCGTCCCTAAACAAATGTTCTCTTGTAGTGCCCATTTTTCACAAACTCAACTAACTTGGTTCATATGTTTTCTGTTTCGTATTCGTACGAGTTACTTGCTTTTGAGTCATATTTGACTCAACTTTATAAACTTTACGCAAGCTTTTTTCCGGACACTAATCCTATATACAAGGAGACTAATAATACATTGAAGTTTGGAAATGAATTGGTTTAAATTATTGATTTTTGTTTATATCATTTTTCTGAATTTCGAAAATAAAAATAAGAATGCAAATTACATTTGCCGATATCTAACATATACACAATTGTGTCTATCGCTTTTATCTACATAAATCAAAGAAATTATCTCATTTTTCTCAAGTTCGAAAACCTTTTGAGGTGAAAGACAAACACTAATCATCTCACATACAAATCTTTTATAAATTTAGTCCGTTATTTAAGTCAAATCGCATTTGACATATACACCTCCATTACTTACCTTTCTTTTGTTAATTAGTCTCCAATGCTTATCGATATGAATAAATATATAGACTGATTCCATAAAATATAATAACGAAATAATTAGTTGGATAACGACGTGATCATAACATGGATGGGCAGACTTATTATCGATATATGACTGAATATAGAGACTGCTTCCATATAAATATAAAAATAAATTAGTTGGAAAACGACATGATTACACATGGATGAGCATGATGATGCAAGTGATCACCAACTGCTTAATTGAATCATATTGCGACATTATCATCGTGTAATTTGGGTTGCCTAACTATGGTGAGACCACATCTAACTTAAAATAAAAAAATCATGATCCATTTTGAAGTTGACTCATTAAGGATAAGTTTACTATCAGTATCATCTTAGTCATCTTAGAAAGATATGTGGAGTGACTGATTTTATTTTAACAAAGTGTCCATATTAAAAAGAAACCTCACTAATCTAAGACTTTCAAAATTTCTGATACATTTTTTGCTGATTTGACCAATTCTCGCTAAACCGGTTCAACTATATATTTGGCATCGTTTTTAATTAAGTTACCCATCACAAAAATATACTAAAGAATCGTGTACAAAAACAATTTAGATTAGATTATATATTCCGCTACGAGTTGCTTCGGTGATATAAAATAGTAAATGAATAGTTAGTGCCGTTTGTACGATCTCAAAAGTCAAACCATCTTGTAAGTCACTAAGATAATTAGCAAACCATTTCCTAAATTAATGATTCACACGTTCTTATTATATATCATCTCGATGATCTTACCATTGCTTTTTTTGTTTTTCTTTCGAAACCAAAAAAATAAAGACTATGAGGTTTTTGATTTTTTAAAGCTCATAGCTTTTGGTCCTCATGAAACCGGGAAGTCCAATCGCTTACATCGAGAGTCAAATTGTTAAAGCACTTGCCACCATCGATGATGGTGTTCATGTCAAGATTAAGCTTCTACTTCTCTTTCTTGCTACTGTTACAGCTTTGTTCCGCACAAAGCAGTGAATTTGAGAATGATGATCATAGGACACGGTTCAATCCAACCATGGCTATAGTCATGATCGTACTCGTCAGTGTTTTCTTCGCTCTTGGATGTATCTCTGTCTATATGCGGAACTGTCTCGAGCAATATCTCGGGATCGATAACTCGAGGGAATCAGGAAACTGGCTTAACGTGAGGCAAACGGCTCGTGGGCTCGATGCATCTGTAATAGACACGTTTCCTACTTTCCGTTATTCGACCGTGAAGACGTTGAGGATCGACAAAGAAGCGTTGGAGTGTCCCGTTTGCCTCAATGAGTTTGAGGGCGACGAAACGCTGCGTTTGATTCCTCAATGTCGCCACGTATTTCATCCGGGTTGTATTGATACGTGGCTTCGTTCTCGGACCACGTGTCCTCTCTGTCGTGCCAATCTCGTTCCTGTACCGGGTGAGTCTATTTCTTTGGTGATACCCGGTTTAGCTAGAGAAACCGGTCAGAACTCTCTCGGAACGTCGATTGATGATAACCGAAGAAGGATATTAGGTTCTCCGGAGAGCGGTTGATTGATTCAGTGGTTTGGACAGGTAACCAGAGCATGCCACGTAAGTCAATGTCTACCGGCTGGAAACTAGCCGAATTGGTGAGCCAGTCAAGTTCTCCTTATCGACCGGAGGAGAATCTCGACCGGTTCACTCTAAGATTACCACAAGAGATACACGATCAGCTGGTGAACTCAAACCTGGGAAACCAAGGGTCAAAAGGACACGTGGCGTTGCCTCTAGCAATGAGCTCGAGAAAAGGCTACAGAACCGGAAGCCTTGGGACTGAAAGTAACTACTTTTACTTTGAACGATTCGATCAAGATGGACGGTTCGACCGAAGACCGTTTTCTATTACCCCTCCGTACCGGACCGGTACAATCCGTTCACCGGTTGGGGTCATCGACGGTGGTGGTAATTATCAGGAGCGTGCAGGTCCACCCAAAGGTTTGCTTGTAGCGATGAGGTCACCATTTGATCGGTTATTTAAAGGGAAGAACAGTGTAGGTGAGCGCTTGTACCTTCGATCTGGCACTGCGAGCCCCGTGTAGACCAATCAATAGTACTGTTTCTTAATATTAAGAAAATTCAGAAAAAATAGCATCTGTACATATATTTATTTTTCTTCTGTTATTCGAAAACTTCAATTCCTTCACAATGTACTTGTTATTGAAATAGTAATAAAAGAATGGATTTGTTTTGACATCCAGATTCCTAAGTCTACACAGTCAAAACCTTGAATATAAGAAAGAGTCAAACAAGTAAAATATATGTCACACGTCACTCTACACAGTGATGGTGTATGATGTGAAAAACTTGAAACAGATTCATGAACCACCATGACGGAAATAGGGAACGGATCGGTAAAGAGCAGCAACATGAAGGAAACAAATCAGGGCTATGAGTAGATCATCAACTAAACCGATAATGCCCAAAACTCCTGTCAAGCAGCCGATAGAAGAGACTAGAGAGGAGGAGTATTTTAGTCATTGGATGACATAGGAATCACCTTTGGGAATGATATCTATTGGGCTGATTATGTAAACCGCACTAAGTATCAACTGCATCAAATCAAATGCAGTGAATTTGGCGTTAGTCAAAGCATTAGACATCAAGTGCTCAAAGCTGTGCAAAGATTTACTAATAACGGAGATAAACTTTTACGGGGTCCAAAATTATGAAAGTGTTTGAACGGGCAATATAAACACGAGCTCTAATGACAAGTGGAAGCGTTCTTCGTGAATCCATCATTTCTCGCAACAACCTTCGGAGTAAGAAGGGAAGATCTTGCATCCTCTGAAAAAAATACTCTAGATTTACGTTTCGGAAAAACTTACGAGAAACATGACTTTGTAGAGTAGCTAAAACAATATGAAATTGAAACCATTCATGTCTGACATACTAACACGATGAGAACAGTGAGAAAAGTAATAAACCTCTAAAAGGTACTGAAGACAATAAGGTAGACATCTTAACACAACCATTAATATAGAGTTTATCCTAAAACTGTAAAAATTACGTTTACTTGGTAAGCCACAATTGAATTATTTTTGAGCCAAGCCATGTCTGATTTCTTAATTGGATCCTTAAACATATATACCCTCATAACTACTCAACCTACCACCAAACTTAACTCCGGTCATTTACAATCTGCCCGAGAGCCTAGAGACTGTTAAGAAAAACAAAACGCATACCTGAACTAGATCACTTGTCTGTCCGCCAAAGATTCTGTTGTAAGTTCCAAGCAAACCAGAAGACTGAGACCTGAAAGGTTTTCTTCTCTTATGTTCGTTGAAAAGAGCACACAGATTCTGAAAGTGACGAATAATGAAACCACAAGTCTTTAGCGAAGAAAAACTGAACCAATTAAGTAAGAAGCTTCAGGGAAAATGAAATTAAGATCGCACCGCAGAACGATAGACGAAGAAAGAAGGCAAAGAATAAAGAGATCGCACCGCAGAACCAATGGGAGCAATAAAATGGCCATGGCAAATCGAACACTCTTAAGTAACAAAGAAAACGAATTATTTCGGCTACACGTGGCAACAGATTTAAGCTTAGCCGCGGCTGAAGATATCCAATCTGAGCCGTTCAAACACTTCTAATAGAGAGCGTCAACGAGATGTGAAGTATTGCGAGTGTTGAGGGCCTGTGAAAGAAGTTGATTGCTTTGGTTTATATAATTATTGTTTCCAACTTGACGATGAATATCGGAAATACAAGTCTATATGTAAATTATTCCGTATTTAGCTGAATTATGGATCCGTAGAGGCAATCACATCAAACCCGAAAATTATTATTCACCATTTCTTTCTTAAGAGAAGATAATATTTTCTTCAAACAAAACAAAATGAGTGGGGCAATGACGTTGGCATCAGTGTCAAAATCACTGAGAAACAAAAGGTATTACAATGGCACATATCTCAAAAGCCATGTCCTACAAGATCAAACAAGCGTTTTATAACAAATCTTGTATTTAAACCCAATCAATGTTTGGGTGTTTAACTTCAGCCTTTCACGCTGTCTTTACTCTTCTGCTGTCTGGAATCAATCAACAAGAATATAAACACTCAAATACTTGACTGTAGACTATAAACATGACAGTAATTAGCCACCAATTTGGGGTTTTTTATCAGTTCTTTTGCTTTTTTAACAAAATGTGTATACATTAGCCAAATAATTAAGCCTGTTTTAACCTCTTGGAATAACATAGACAGGAGTTTCTATATTAATGAAAGGTTTCAGGTACTTGTTATCGACCATAAAGTTCTCTGCTTAGTCAAGTCACGACTCTATGACATAAAACAATCAGGCTTTTGTATTTTCAAGTAAGAACAACAGCCCAAAAACTCTTATAGTCATGCTCAGAATGTGAAATTACTAAGAACCAGAGACTATAGATGCATTTGAACTCTCGAATCTGTAACCCTATGAAAGCTGAAATCTTGAAGCTACTATGAAATTCTCCTATTCCAGTATCATTTCTAACTTTCAATGTTTGTTCCCAAATGCTATGAGTCGAAATTATCCAACAAAACTAGGTATTTGGATTCCTAGAAAAGATACTCCCACTAACCTGAGAAACAGAAGCCTCTGTACTCTTAGGAGCTAATATAGTGGCTGAAGTTGAAGACGATGGTGCATCAAAAACATGAGAACAATCAGTGTATGCTGAGCCAATCCCGATTCCGGCACCGAAAGCAATTGACGCCCATCTTGTAGCCGGACTCCCTAACGCACAACGCAACAAATTCATTATACATACAAAAACCAGTTGACCCTAATAATATTAGATCATAGATAAATCATACACCAAAATCATTATTATTGGAACTAAAACAAAACTCAAAATTTCTATTCGATTATGAAATTTTCGATTTCATCTACCAGGAACCTGATTAGCGAATCACACTATAGAAACCCAATAAAAAACTAAAGCGTAATTGAATCGTTAAGAAGAGATTGGGGGTATAAAAAACACCGAACTGAAGAAGACAAGACCGGCGAATGCGCCGCCAAGGGAGGAGTAGACGAAGCGACGAGCAGTGAGATCGAGACATGCGTCCCATTTGGCGTTGATATCGGAACCGCTGCTATTACTCTTCGTTTCCATTTTTCCGACTCGATTCTCCTACCTTCCGATTTGATTCCCCGAGTTTATCTTATTCTGTTCTTCCGCAATTCGCTTCTCAAACATTTTTTGTGTTGATCTGAAGGGTTTGTTTTGTATGCAAGCGAAGAATCTTGGGCCGTAGTTTAGTGTTGAAATTATTGGGCCTGATTTGTAATGTTGCTACAAACAAAAATAGAAGAAGAATTTGTAACAGCATTGGGACATAACACCATATATGCATTAGGACACGCATTATGTATGTGTTCGAGGCCGGAAGTGAAACTTGATATCTTCGAATTGGTCTTGTGAAAGAAAGATAGTATCTAAATAGTATTGTAATCGCAGATTGGGTTGGCAGTATTGAAGTACGCTTTAAGATTGTCATTGAGCTGTTTGCAATCACCCTTCAAAGATTAGTTTACGATAGCCTAACGTCCAGGTTGATTGTAATGCCCAAATCAAAGATGAGCACTCCGCATCCTCACTTGTACGATCAACACACTTACCCATCCCACAATGTAAACCTCGACCTGTAGAATCACGCAAAATCTATGCCATGCTACCAGTACCACTACCACGAATATGAGTAGCATCATAATTACAATTTATCCAATTTGCAGTGGTTGTTTCCATCGCTGATGATTCCGACATGGAATTTGAGTTTTATTGTTGTTGGTTTGATTCGAAGACTGTCTGGACTCTAACCATTCAACTGTATCAGCACATGCTTTATTGACTGTATCGTTGACACTGTAATCTCGTTGGGAGAATAACAAGTTATTCCGATTTTTCCAAAGACGCCATAAAATCCAAAAGGTAGGCATATGGTATATAGTATAATGTCTTGCAACACTGCAACAAATGTGTACGTTAATAGCATTCGGTAGTAGCACGTTTTACTCAATTTCTATTAAAAATGTGTTTACAATTTCGGATACCTTATCATAGCTTTGCATGAATGCTAATATAAAATTTCATTAACCGCGAAAATAAGTCATTCGTTCCGCCTCAGACATAGAAAAATTGTAAGTCTTTCTCATTTTTCCTTTTTCTCCTAAAATCCTCACAACTCACGGTTTCATTATAATCTCTAAAAATATCAACTTTTGTCACCGATTTCTTTCGCCACCGACTACGCTCACCACCGTTTGGTCTAATCAAAGTAGCATCGACTGTACATCTTCTCGGCAGCCCTAATTTCTCTTCTCATCATGAAATTGAAGGCATGTTCTTCAACCTTATATATTTTCTAGTGATTTTACGCTTTAATCTTATTGATTTACTCTAGGCTTTTGTGATTTCGAAGTACATGTATTCTGAGTGTTTTGATTCTGTAAACTTAGTGATGGTTCTACGCATCTGTTCTTTAACTGGGTATTCATATATTTACAAGTATTGTTGTTGTTGTGATTTATCTTGACTTGACTTGTTGTTTGTTGTTGATTTTGAAGGAAGAACAAGAAGGAGAGACACACGAATTAACGAGTTTCCAAGTCCTAAAACCTGACTTGGTACATCTCGAAGGATTAAGAGCCAATCTTTGATGGCTTATAGCTTAATGTGATTACCTTACACACTCTAGTAAACCCAAAAGACCTCACCAAGAGAAAAGAAACCCTCAAGAACACAAGAACCCCCTTGTAAGCTCTCAACTATCTTCTCTCTAAGTCTTTTTCTCACCTTACTACTAATATGCTACTCACACTACATTAAAGCTATATAGTTCAGTTCCTACTTATGCTTATATGATATTACATCACACTTTGACTGCTTTTCTTCTTGTGGTGAGGCTGATCATAAAGCAATGGACTCACCAAAACGTCATGGGCCTGAGAAACCAGAAGAAGCCCAACAGAAGAAGAATCTGATCCATAACTAATGGACCAGGCCGAACTAGAAAGCACACGGCCTATGATAAGGCCCACATGAGCCGGCCCATTTGCTTAATGAGAAGAGAGGATATGAAACGATCCTCACATTCTCCACCTCGATTCAGTCTCTCTCTTCTTTCTCTCCCTTCCTCTTTCTTTCTCTCCACGACTCTTCCACTTCGCGACCTTTCCCATTTGTGTCTCTTCCTCTTTCCGAGCTGACAACCTCCGATCAACTCAATCTTCGACATGCAACCGCCAAAACTGTCCAGATCATCGACATGCAACCTTGTAGATGACCCTTTTTCCTCCGACCTCAACTGCCGGAGCCTTTCTTCTCTTCACCGAGAACGAGAATCAGTGCCGAAGCACTCCCAGGTTATGTAAACCTTCTTCGAACTTCATAATATGAATAGATTTAGTTAATAAATCTGCTGGATTTACTTTCGAATATATCTTCTTCACCTTAATCGTTCCATCTGAAACATGCTCCTTTATGAAATTATATTTGACATGAATGTGCTTTGTTCTTCCATGATAGGAATAGTTCTTTGACAGACAGAGAGCACTTTGGGAGTCGCAGAAAATCTCTGCATCGTTCTGAGGAAACCCTAACTCCGAAGATATTCCTTTCAGCCACAAAGCCTCCTTTCCGGCTTCAACCAGTGCGATGAACTCGACTTCAGTGGTTGAGAGAGCCACAGTGTGCTGAAGAGATGATCACCAACTCACAGTGTTCTCTTTAACCTGGAACACATATCTGTTAATAGATCTTCTTTTATCTAAGTCTGCTGCAAAATCACTGTCACTGTACCCTATTACTTTGAACACATCTGGTTTCTTGTATACAAGCTTTAGATCCAATGTATTATTGACGTATCTTAGAATCCATTTGACCCCTTTCCAATGTTCTCTGCTAGGAGCACTCACAAATCTGCTGACAAGACCAGTTGCATATGCCAAATCAGGACGTGTACCAACCATGGCATACATCAAACTACCAACAGCCCTGACGTAAGGTACATACTTCATATCTTCTTCTGCTTCTTCTTTATTGTCTGGTTTTGTACTAGATAGCTTGAAGTGTGTTCTTATGGGTGTATGTACTGGTCTTGCTTGTTCCATGCCATATGTCTTTAGAATTTTTCTTAGTAGCTCTGTTGAGATAAAGTAAGAGTTTCCTTTTGTCTATCTCTAATGATATCAATACCTAGAATTCTTCTTGCAGCACCCAAATCTTTCATTTCAAACTCTGTACTTAGTAGCTTCTTTAATCTGGAAATTTCTCTCATGTTCTTAGCAGCTACTAACATGTCATCCACATATAACAATAAGTATACCAAACTGTCATTTTCAACATACTTGAAATAGCCACAAGGATCATGTTCACTTATGCTATAACCATGTGACTTCATTAACTTGTCAAATCTCAAGTTCCACTATCTAGGAGACTGCTTCAATCCGTAAATATATTTCTTTAGCAAACAGACCTTGTCACCTTCTGTAAACCCTTCTGGCTGTTCCATTAGAATCCTTTCATCTAAAACACCAATTAGGAAAGCTGTTTTCACGTCTAACTTCCATGTCTAACATCACGGTCATAGACATCATCAGCCTGATGGTGGCGTGTTTCACAACTGGTGAAAACACGTCGTGATAGTCTATGCCCTCTAACTGTGAATAGCCTTTAGCCACTAACCTAGCTTTATACCTAGGTTCTTCAACTCCTGGAATTCCTAGCTTTAGCTTAAACACCAATTTACAGCCTATAATCCTTTCTGTTTTAGGTCTGTCAATTAGAACCCATGTCATGTTTTTCTTCAAAGAAACCATTTCCTCAACTGCAGCTTCTGACCATTTCTCTTTATCAGAGCTGCTAATAGCTTCTTGTTAGGTTCTAGGTTCCTCAGAATTTATCAACTGAGCCATATTCAATGCAAAAGCCGAAATACTTGAATCATCATACCTGCTAGGAGCCTTGATCTGAGTTCTTCTTTCTCTGTCCCGTGCCAACTGATAGTGTTGTAACTGATCTGTTTCAACCTCTTCTTCAACATTCTCAGTTTCTTCTTCCTCATTTTCTCCACCTTCATCATTTCTTTCTACATGCTTTTCTTCTTTAGTAGAATCTTTTGAATCAGGTAATAGAAAAGAGACATGCTTAACTTTCTTTCTTGAATCATTAAATTTAATGTCTTTAAGCAGAGCACGATCAGAATTCTTATACATTATATTCTCTGCGAAGATAACATCTCTATTTACAATGCATTTCTTTTCTTCACCACTCCGAATTCTGTACCCTTTCACACCTTGAGGATAACCCAGAAGAATTCTCTTCTTTGCTCTAGGCTTGAGTTTCCCTTGATTTACATAGTAGTATACCACACATCCAAACCTTCTCATGTGGTCATATTCTGGTTTCCTTCCTGTCCATAATTCCTTAGGAACATCGTAATTTAGAGGTTTTGAAGGTGATCTATTCAACACGTATACCACTGTAGATGATGCCTCTGCCCAGAATGACTCTCCCAACCCAGTTTCACACAACATGCTTCTTACTTTCTCTAGAACTGTTCTGTTAAGCCTTTCAGCTACTCCATTCTGCTGAGGAATATAAGGACACGTCTTATGTCTTAGGATTCCATGTTCCTTGCAGTAATATTCGAAAGACTTGTTGCAATATTCTAGGCCGTTGTCAGTTCTTAATGCTTTTACTTTCTGCTTGCTTTGATTTTCCACTAAGGCTTTCCATTCTACAAACTTTGTAAATGCCTCATCTTTTGTCTTTAAGAAATAAATCCACACCTTCCTTGTGTAGTCATCCACAAAAGATATATAGTACTGACATCTAGATAAACTGGGGGTTACATTAGGTGATCCCCAGAGATCTGAATGAACATATTAAAGTCTCTCACTTGAGGTATGTTTTCCTGTTCTGAAAGAAAGTCTATGAGCTTTTCCCATAATGCATGGTTCGCAATTATCCAAAGACTTAACATCAAAACCTCTCAATAGCTCTTTCTTCATCAGTATCTTCAGATTCTTTTCACTGAGATGTCGTAGCCTACTATGCCAAAGATTTGCTTTGTTTGGCATTTCAACTGCTGGATTAGCCTGATCAAACACCAACTCTCCATCTAGATAGTAAACAGTGTCTTTGTAATCCCCAGCTAACACTTGCTTTTCTCCTTTAAAGACTTTCATTCTGAAATCTTTTGACATGAACCAACACCCCAATGATTCTAGTTGACCTAGAGAGATCAAATTTCTTTTTTTCGAAAGTGAGTATCTGACATTTGTCAAAACCACTTCACTTCCATTAGAGTTTCGTATTTTGATCTTCCCTATGGCTGTTATCTCACAGAAAGTGTCATTTCCCATATATATTTTACCACCATCGATTTCCTCAATGTCAAACATCAAATCCTTTCTATAAGTAACATGATATGAACAACCAGAGTCAAGGATCCAACCATTTCTTAACTTCTGATCCATTGTTGCAAGCATTTCTGGTTCTATCCGAGTTGATGTAGCAATTGCAGCTTCTGCCTTTGAGTGATTTGACTGACCAGATGTGGAATGTCCCTTCTTTGGACAATTTGCTTTAAAATGATCCAAACTGCCACATATCCAGCAAGTTCTTTCCTTTTTAGGTTTTGACTTACATATGCTAGTCGATTTTCCTTTTCCGTGATTTCTCTTTTCACTTCGACCTCTTGATTGAACAAATAGCCCTTCACCAATCACCTTCTATTTTCCCTTCTTCTTAAGTTCCATCTCTATAGAGTAAGCAGAATTTATAGTTTCTTTTACGGTTATAGTTGTCTTTCACTGCTATAATTTAGAGTATGAACCAGAGTTTCATATTGACTGGTAAGACTGTTCATTAGGATAGCTGCCTGGTCTTCATCGCTCATAACAACTTGCAAACTTGACAAATCTGAGAGTAGCTTGTTGAAAGTATCTAGATTTTTGTCCAGAGTTTTATCTTCCTCCATTTTGAAACTATAGAAAGTTTAATTCAAATGAAATCTATGTGGAAGGGTCTTGACTTGATATTCATCTTCAAGAGCATTCCACATATAAAAAGCTGTAGGTTCATGAATAACCTTTCTTAAAACCATGTAAGTCAAACTCATTCCTATGAGATTTTTAACTCTTCTGTCCTTTTCCAGCCATTTTGGATCTGTACCGCTATTGTCTTCTTCTTTTTTCTTATCTGTTTCTGAGGTTGAAGAGATCTGACCTTTCTTCTTCTTCTCAGACTATGTAGTTGAAGGAGTCTGGTCTTTCTTCCTTTCTGTCAACACCGAGTCCAAACCAAGAATCTCTAGAGTAGCTCTGATTCTATACTTCCAGATCATGAAATCTCCTTCTCCATCAAACTTCTCCACTTCAAATCTACCTTGTGTCGGTTCCATGATATCTTCCACGATATACTACCAGTACACCCAACAAGAACACAAAGATAACCCTTCTTGCTTGCAGATAAACCCGACTACAATTCCTTTTATAGTAAACTTTACTTGATTTCTGTTAAAGCTGATCCCTTTCTTATGAAAGTTTTCGGCCTTTAAGCAGAAAGACTATACCTTTTACTTCAAAAGATTGCAACTTTGTTTACCTCTCAAGCTCTGATACCAATTGCGGTGATTTATCTTGACTTGACTTGTTGTTTGTTGTTGATTTTGAAGGAAGAATAAGAAAGAGAGACACACGAATTAACGAGTTCTCAAGTCCTAAAACCTGACTTGGTACATCTCGAAGGATTAAGAGCCAATCCTTGGTGGCTTATAGCTTAATGTGATTGCCTTACACATTCTAGTAAACCCAAAAAACCTCACCAAGAGAAAAGAAACCCTCAAAAACACAAGAACCCCCTTGTAAGCTCTCAACTATCTTCTCTCTAAGTCTTTTTCTCACCTTACTACTAATATGCTACTCACACTACATTAAAGCTATATAGTTCAGTCTCTACTTATGCTTCTATGATATTACATCACACTTTGACTGCTTTTCTTCTTGTGATGAGGCTGATCATAAAGCAATGACTCACCAAAACGTCATGGGCCTGAGAAACCAGAAGAAGCCCAACAGAAGAAGAATCTGATCCATATCTAATGGACCATGCCGAACCAGAAAGCATGCGGCCCATGATAAGGCCCACATGAGCCGGCCCATTTGCTTAATGAGAAGAGAGGATATGAAACGATCCTCACAGTTGTGTAATCAGTTTGTATTCGATACGTTTATGTTATTCTATTTTCGGTGATTTTACGCTTTAATCTCATTGATTTCCTCTAGTTTTTTGTGAATCTATGTTTAATCTAATTAATTTTGAAGTACATGTTCTTACAGAAAACTCGTACTTGTTGTTACAAACACGTACATGTTCTTATTAAAGATTGAGATTTAGGTTACAGTAATATGTATTCTGAGTTTTTTTGATTATGTAAACTGATTGATGATTCTATGCATTTATTCTGTAATTATGTGTTCATATATATAGTTTGGTACAAGTATTGTTCTGTAATCAAACTTATGTTCCATTTGTTTATGTTCTGTTGAATATTACAAGTGTCTTAAGAAGTATTTGCTTATTAAATTTTGTTTTATTTGTTACTAGAATTGTTATAATATTCATCTGTTGTCTTTCATTCTTATTCTTATTCTTATTCTTGCAAGCTGCAAATTAAAAGGTAAACTAGGTTGTCTTTTATGTGGCAAAAATATAGATTTTATGTGGTTGAAATTCAGCAGGAAACATGTTTATATGTGTCATAGGAAGAGTTTGCTACCAACACATAGATTTAGAAGTAAGAAATAATTGTTTGATGGAGGATCTGAGAATGGGAGGAAAGGAAGATTATTAACGAGTCAAAAAAAATTTCAGAACTTGAAAAATTTCAAAAACAATTTTGGAAATATGAAAAGATTTGCAAGTTGCCATTTTGGAAGATATGTTCTGCTCTCTTGTTTTTGTGGCACTTCCTAATTTCATTAGTCATTTGTTTAATTTTGTTTATTTATTATGGTTTGTTTATTGATTAGGAACTTCTAGTAAGGCACAACTTAGATTTTATGTATGTGGAGAGGAATGCGAGTAGTCTCTACATTGTTGTACTGAGGAAAATTTAAATATGGTCTCCAAGTTCATAAAGATTTAGAAGAGCTTACTATTAAAAAAGACTACTTAATGAACACGTGCGATATCACGCGGGAGCGCTCACATTATAAAAGTCTATATAAAGTTTCTGACAATATTGAAAACAATTTTTGATAAATGATGTTTGTAATTAATAAAAATATAATTACTAATACATTGAAATCACCACACAACATTGAATCTGCGTGATACCACACGGGTGTGCTTATAATATAAAATAATTATGTAATTTAATAACAATATAAATATATTTTTTCATTTCTATTGTGTGAATTATAATATAATATAATTAATAATATAGTTGTATAACCAAACAATATATTTTCTTAAAAAATTTTAATTACTGAAATAACAATGAAATCAGTTTTTCTTTTGATTTTCTTAAAACAAATTTTATTATGAATATTATTATTTGATTCTCCCTTCATTTGAGCTCATAAACATTTTGTAATATTATTATAACATAGGTTTCCTATGTTAGATCTATCTTCATAACAATTAGGCAAAGATAAAATAATTGTGAAGTCACATACAGTATTGATACCTTTTTTTAGCAAAGCATCTGCACATTATACAAGACTTGCAAAATTTGTCACTATTTATTCGGTTAATTGTTATTTGTTCGCCATTTCTTATTCTATAAAAAAATTAATTATCAATTTGTAAATGTTAAGAAATAATATTAATAGAACGATGTCATATGAACATTAAAAAAGGAAATAATTTTTTTAATGTCACTTTGTGAAAGTATGGTCACAAAAATTGTCAACGAAAGGCTATTTTTACTATTACCTACTTTGAATCTTGAGAATTATTAGAAATTAAGTCAGAGTAAATGTAATGAGAAAGATTCTCCTTCCATTTCATCAAATATCATCAAAATGGATACAGAACTAATTGTTGGCAAGAGTCACAAATAAGAAGTAAACGACTTGATCTCTTCTAGAAAATGACTTAAACCAAATAGAGTGATGTATAACTTTCATAAAATTACCATCAAGATCACGGCATGGAAAGTTTTTACAAGACTAGAAGATGATGACTGCAAGTGCTCCTGCAATTATTGTGGTAAAATCTATTCATGTAATCCTGCTATGTGTGGATTTAGCAATATGAATACACACATGACAAAGTGCAAAACTTATTTGGATCATCTTGAATCTAATTCTCAGAATGTTTTAGTTTCTAATGGTGGACGTATTGATGATGGTGGTGGTAATGGTGTCGGTATGGTAAAACCTTTTGACCAAACAGCTTGTAGGCAAGCAACGGTGAAAATGATCATCATCAATGAATTGCCATTTTCTTTTGTGGAGAATGATGGTTTTAAACAGATTTGTGCAATGGCTGTCCCTTGGTTTACTACTCCATCAAGAAGAACAATTACTAGGGATATTGTTGGTATGTATAAGACAGAAAGATCTGCATTGAAGACTATTTTGAGTATGAATAGGCAAGCCATCTCTTTCACCATTGATATATGGACGTCTATTACGACTTTGAGTTATATAGTCATAATAGCTCACTTTATTGATACGGATTGGCAATTGCATCGAAGGATTATTAGTTTTAGTCCTATTCCTGATCATAAAGGAGAGACCATTGCTGACCAATTTTTAAGATATTTGGATGAATGGGGTATTGAGTGTTGGGAATGTCCTGAAATCATTTGTACTTACTCGTGTGGTCGGTTCTAACATCGAGATTAGACAAAGTCATATGGTACTAGGGGTTGTAATGGCTTGCTAGAGTCCACTTATAATCTGTGAGTTGAGATACTCACTGCTAGTATTATATGGTCCTACTGGGTCACACACCTAAGCAAATGGAGACAATTCAATAGGGAATGATCACTATAGGAATGATTCATGACTTGACCGTAATAATACATGGTTTCTGATGAGAACATGTGTTTTGGGTCAGGCCTAAATTAATCATAATTCAACTAGGAATTAATTAGGTGTTTTGGGCCGGGCCTAAATTAATCCTAATTCAACTAGAAATTATATATGAATTTTGGGATGGGCCTAAATTAATCCTAGTTCAACTATGAATTAATTAGGTTAACTTAAACTCCCTATATATATGATATATGACACATTTTTGATATGAGAAGAAACCCTAGCCGCTGATTGCACATAAAGTTCTAGCAAACTTCTCTCCTACTTGCGTGCATGTGGACTATCAATAGAGGTGCTACACTTGGAGCACTTGCTGATCTCATACATGATCTTATATCCGCTGCACTAACCAAACTACAGGTATAATCGAATTCTCTATTTATCAGATTCAATTAAGTTAATACAAGACCTAGGGCTTAGGGTTTTGCTAGATTAGTCAATTAATAGTTGTCGAATTGCTTAAAACCTAACACTAGTATCAGAGCAAGGTTGTATTCTTTTTGAAATCTAATGTTTACGTGCTTGATTGAATGATTAAAAGTTTGTTTTAATTGAATTAGAATTGTATGATTAGGAATTCATTGAAATAAAAAAATTAGGGCTTCATTGAAATCGAAAAAACTAGGGTTTCATTGAAATCGAAAATTAGGGTTTATCGTTTCAGGGTTCTCATGTGATAAACCGAAATAAAATATAACCTAATTTAAAATAGCCGAGAATGATCCAGTTTAATAAGATTAGACCAAATCTGATTTTCTCGCAATTGGTTTAAGAAAAATTATACCAAGTTGGAGAAAAACCAGCAGGTGCCCACCAGCACAGGGTCATGATTAGAAAAATCATAAATAAAATTTTAAAGCTTTTGATTTGATTTCTTTGGTTTTTAAAATCCCCTTTTAACCCTCTTGAGTGCATATATGATATACATTCAAGTTAAAGTTTAGTTCCTCAAACAAATATAAAGAAATTGATGTCTTTCCACTTCACGTTAACTATCAAGACTCGTTTCATCGTATGGTGGGCTAGCTCGGGTTAGGTACCTACTTTGACATGGAAGAGATAGATGGTAACCGTTACCATATGATTATGAGATTGGTTTACTTGACTGAGCTATCAAGACCATCTTGAGCTTTGAGACATCAGAGTGATTTTGGCATATGAGATGTCAAATCACGCCCGAGAGTTAGATATGTGATATAACTAGCAAATAAGTTGCTTACCTAAATAACTAAGGTTTGGGCGATGAGCTTAGCTCACTCAGATTTTTCTGAAACATGGATCTCGGGATCATTCTATTCAATCGAGGAAATATTGATTGAATACAATGTGAGTTTTCTTAAATATGTTAAGATTTCTCAACACTTAAACAATCATAACTAAAACTCCTTACCTCTCTTAATTTCACCTATGGCAAATAACAACAACCATAACCACAACTCATTCTCCCTTCGATTTGTTCTTGAGAAGGACAAGTTGAATGTGAAGAATTTCCTGAGTTGATACCGTAACCTGAGAATTGTTCTTAGGGAGGAGAAGAAAGACTATGTTTTGGAATAAGTCTTGCCTCCTAGACCGGCTGCCAATGCCACTGTTGCAGCTAGGAATGCTTGGGATAAGCTTTCCAATGAAGTGATAGATGTGCAATGCTTGATGCTTGCGACCATGATCTCAGAACTACAGGTGCAGTACGACAATGTGGTGTCGCCCATCGAGATCGTGACTGGCCTGAAGGGAATGTTTCAGGAACATGCACGATATGAGAGATACCAAACGGTGAAATCTCTCATCCAATGCAAACTATAGAAGGATGGTTTGGTGATTAGTCATGTCATAAAGATGATGGGTTATATTGATAATTTGGCTAAAGTAGACTGTCCCTTAGCCAAGAGTTGGCTACATAAATCATACTTCAGTCGCTGCCATCTTGTTATCATCAGTTCGTATTGAACTATAATATGAACAACATGACGAAGACGTTGACTGAGCTGCATGGAATGCTTAAGACAGCAGAGCCGAATGTCAAGAAGGGCGCCCCGCCTGTACTCTTAGTGCAAGGGGGTAAATCGTTTAAGAAATATGGGAAGGACAAGGGTAAGGGAAAGGCTAAAGCTGACCCGGTTGTGAACCAGAAGTCGGCCACATCCATACCCAGAACTAGACCCGGCCCATTAAAACGGACGTTTGCAATTACTGTAATGAGCAAGGACATTGGAAAAGAAACTGCAAGAAATATTTGGAAGATTACAAGAAGATGAAGAAGCAGTATGACGTTCCTTCATGTATTTTTGTTATCGAAGTAAATGTTGCTTCAACAAGTTCTACTTCATGGGTACTTGATACCGGCTGTGGTGCTCATATTTTTACTAATATGCAGGGCCTAAGCAACAATAGAAGCTTGGAGAAGAGGCAAGTGGACTTACGTGTAGGAAATGGAGCAAGAGTTGCTGCATTAGCTGTAGGAATATATAATTTGTCTCTTCCATCTGGTTTAGTTTTGGTTTTAGAAAATTGCTACTATGTACCTGCTATAAGCACAAACATTGTTTCTGTTTCGATTTTGGATACTGAAGGTTTTTCATTTTCGATTAAAAAAAAATGTTGTTCTTTTACTCGAGATGACTTATTTTATGGCAGCGCCCCCATTATCCAATGGGCTTTATATTCTTGATCAATATACACCTATATATAACATTAATATCAAACGCTTCAAAGTAAATGATTCGAATCCGAGTTTTCTTTGGTATTGTCGTTTAAGGCATATATACGAGAATTACATCCAAAAACTTCATCATGATGGGCTTTTGGACTCATTTGATTATGAATCATTTGAGAAATGTGAATCTTGTTTATTGGACAAAATGAAAAAGACTCCCTTCAACAAAGTCAATGAAAGGGCCAGCGACTTATTGGGCCTTATACATACCGATGTATGCGGTCTGATGAGCCTAAGTGCCAGCGGAAATTTCAACTACTTCATTACATTTACTGATGACTTCAGTAGATACGGTTATGTCTATTTAATGAGACACAAATCAGAATCTTTTGAAAAGTTCAAAGAGTTCCAAAATGAAGTACAAAATCAACTTGGCAAGAGTATTAAGGTTCTTCGATCTGATCGAGGAGGTGAATACTTAAGTCAAAAGTTCAGCGACCATCTGAGAGATTGTGGAATTATTTCACAACTCACTCCTCCTGGAACACCACAATGGAATGGTGTGTCTGAGAGGAGGAATCGAACATTACTTAACATGGTTCGATCAATGATGAGTCACATTGATCTTCCGTTATCCTTTTGGGGATATGCTCTAGAAACTTCTGCGTTTACGCTGAATAGAGTGCCATCAAAATCAATGGCAAAGACACCATATGAGATGTGGATGGGAAAAATTCTCAATCTGTCTTTCCTGAAGATTTGGGGATGCGAGATTTATATGAAACGATTAATATCCGATAAACTTGCACCGAAATCAGATAAATGCTTCTTCGTTGGTTATGAAAGAAACCAAGGCGTACTATTTCTACAACTGGACCAAGAACAAAGTGTTTGTTGCTCGACATGGTGTTTTTCTTGAGAGAGAGTTTTCTTTCTAAGAAAAACAGTGCGAGTAAAGTACAACTCGAAGAAATTCAAGAGCTACAGGAATCTACTCAATCCGTACAAGAAAAATAGTAGTTAGACTCGCAAGATGTTGTCGAATCAACACCTGTAGAGCCTGAAGTTCTCAGATCTGGTAGAATCCGTCATGACTCCAAAAAGTGGTTAAATGCCACACAATCCGAAATGGAATCCATGTCAGAAAACCAAGTTTGGTCGTTGGTCGATTTACCTCATGGTGCAAAAGCAATCGAGTGTAAATGGGTTTTCAAGAAGAAAATTGATGTGGATGGTAACATACAGATTTATAAAGCTAGACTGGTAGTTAAGGGTTTCAAACAAGTCCACGGTGTTGACTATGATGAAACCTACTATCCAGTAGCTATGCTTAAGTTTATTCAGATTCTCCTAGCGACTACTGCTCATTATGATTATGAGATTTGGCAGATGGATGTCAAAACCGCGTTCTTGAATGGTATTCGGGAAAAGAATGTGTATATGACACAACCCGAGGGTTTTGTTGATCCTAAAACTACTGGGAAAGTGTGCAAACTTCACAAATCCATTTATGGATTGAAGCAAGCATCACGGAGTTGGAATCTTTGTTTCGATGAAGCAGTCAAAGAATTTGGCTTCATCAGGAACGAACAAGAAATATGCGTATACAAGAAGTTTAGTGGGAGCGCAATTGCGTTTCTTGTGCTGTACGTGGATGATATCTTACTTATCGGAAATGACATTCCGTTGCTGAAATCTGTTAAGGCTTGGCTCAGAAAATATTTCTCGATGAATATGGGAGAAGCCGCCCATATTCTTGGAAGCAGGATCTATCGAGATAGACCTAAAAGGTTGATCGAATTGTGTCAAGACACTTACATAGATAAGGTCTTGAGCAGATTCAATATGTATGACTTCAAGAAAGGCTTCTTACCAATGTATCATGGCATGGTTCTAAGCAAGACGGGGTGTCCCAAGACTCCTGTGAGCGAGAACGCATGAGTAGGATTCCCTATGATTCTGGAATAGGATCCATCATGTAAGCTATGATTTATACTCGTCCAGACGTTGCTTGTGCATTAAGTATGACAAGCAGGTACCAATCAAATCCAGGTGAGACTCACTAGACTGCCGTTAAGAACATCCTGAAATATTTGAGGAATACTAAGGATATGTTCTTGGTGTACGGAGGAAGTGAGGAGTTGGTTATTAGTGGATTCACGGATGCAAGCTTTCAAATGGATAAGGATGATTCCCGGTCTCAGTCCGGTTACGTCTTATGTCTGAATGGCAGTGCAGTTAGTTGGAAGAGTTCCAAGCAGAGCACCATAGCTGACTCCACTACTGAAGCTGAATACATCGCTGCTTCTGAAGCTGCGAAGGAAGCTGTTTGGATAAAGAAGTTCATCTCTGAACTTGGTGTGATTTCGAGTATTGCTGAGCCAGTGGTGCTGTATTGTGACAACAATTGAGCCATTGCACAGGCAAAAGAGCCCAGATCGCACCAGAGATCCAAGCATATAGAGAGGAGATATCATCTGATTAGAGATATCGTTGAAAGAGGAGACGTGAAGATCAGCCGAGTTTCAAGCGAAGAGAACGTCGCTGATCCTTTGACGAAAGTACTTTCACGGACTAAGCATGAGTATCATGCCAATGGCATAGGTCTTAGGTATCTTAAGATGTAATCTTAGTTCCAAGTGGAGTTATAATAGTTTTATGTTATGATGTAAACATATTTTGGTTATGTTTTAATGAAATTATTTCATTTCTATTTAATACTTGTATTAAATATTTATCGCGTAATAATCATGACATTCTTATAGGTCATCAAGTTGAGGGCTTGATCATTAAACCCTATAGGCGTAAAAAAACATGAATTATTTCATTCCCTAGTCAATGGTTATTAAAGTGGGATACTAATAACGAGATATACTAGTATGTAAGGTGACTGATGACTAAGTTTCATGGAGTCATTGATAATAAGTATCAAGTCAATCACATAGATGTGTGTCACATGAACATAGCATCGGAATGACCCACTATAAGAACTCTACGAGATCGTATAATGAGTGTCATAAGAGATTCTCATACGACTATAGAGCATAGTCCTTAGACCTGAGCTCATGCTGTTTTATTGCCCATGAATTGGTATGTTTTGAAAATTTCAAACGCCAACTGTAACTGGTGGTTATAAAGGAATTTGTCATGCATACATGAAATGTGAGAAAGGAACAGAGGATGGAACAAGATGGAATTTTTCCCTCCTATATATGGGAGAAATATATCTTTGGGCCCTTCAAAAGATTTAATACTGTAAAATGCATGGCCGTGCTCAAACAAGGTGATAGACGCTTGTTTCCTCTATCTGTACAAATTCAAATTCGATGAACATTCACCTGGCTCATTAAAATAAGGATGACACAAGCTCTTGCCTTAGAGCAGATAGAGATATGGAGACAAAGTGATTTTGGGAATATATATGATTCCAGTACTAGTAGGAGATTGTTGGGAATGTCCTGCAATCATTTGTACTTACTCGTGTGGTTGGTTCTAACATCGTGATTAAACAAAGTCATATGATACTAGGGGTTGTAATGACTTGCTAGAGTCCACTTATAATCTGTGAGTTGAGATACTCACTGCTAGTACTATATGATCCTATTGGGTCACACACTTAAGCAAATGGAGACAATTCAATAGGGAATGATCATTATAGGAATGACTCATGACTTTAGCGTAATAATACATGGTTTCGGATGAGAACATGTGTTTTGGGCCAGACTTAAATTAATCCTAATTCAACTAGGAATTAATGAGGTGTTTTGGGCTTGGCCTAAATTAATCCTAGTTCAAATATGAATTAATTAGGTGTTTTGGGCTGGGCGTAAATTAATCCTAGTTCAACTAGGAATTAATTAGGTTAACTTAAACTCCCTATATATATGATATAGGGCACATTTTTTATAAGAGAAGAAACCCTACCCGCTGATTGCACAAGTCAAAATCCTAAGGGAATTGCACACAAAGTTCTAGCAAGGTTCTCTCCTACTTGCGTGCGTGTGGACTATCAATAGAGGTGCTACACTTAGAGCACTTGCTGATCTCATACATGATCTTATATCTGCTGCACTAACCAAACATTAGGTATAATCGAGTTCTCTATTTATCAGATTCAATTAAGTTAATACAAGACCTGGGGATTAGGGTTTTGCTAGATTAGTCAATTGATAATTGTCGAATTGCTTAAAAACCTAACATTGAGAAATTATTTTCTATTACACTCGATAATGCAAGCAGCAATCATAAAGCTATCAACGTCTTGAAAGATCGGTTGAGTATTAGAAATAATGATGCTTTGATGATTGATGGTGAATTTATGCTCATACGTTGTTGTACGCACATTCTTAACTTGATCGCCAATGAAGGTCTTGAAGACATAAGTAAGAGTATATTAAGTGTTCGTAACGGTGTCAAATATGTAAGGTCTTCTAATTCAAGACTGGAATCATTCAAGCGTTGGGTGGAGGTTGAGAAGATAACAAGAGGAAGCTTGGTATTAGATTGTATTACTAGGTGGAATTCTACATACCTTATGCTTAAAACAACACTTAAGTATCAAGTTGCATTTGATAGAATGGCTGATATGGATAAATCTTATGATGCATGGTTTAAAAAATTTGATTCTAATGGGAATAAAAGGAAAGGACCTCCTGTGGCAGCTGATTGGCAAAAAGCTTGTCATATGGTAAACTTTTTGAAAACTTTTTATGATTCAACTTTAGCATTCTTGTCTTCTATAAAGATAACATCAAATGGTTGTTATAATGAGATATGCCAAATTCAGTCAAGTGTGGCAACTATGGCTTATAGCTTGGATTGTGATTTGATGGATATGGCTTCCGCAATGACGAAAAAATTTGATAAATACTGGGAAGGTATGGAAAAGATAAATAAGATATTGATAGTTGCTGGCATTCTTGATCCTTGTTGCAAAATGGTGTTTACAACGTTTAGCTTTGAAATTATCTATGGAAAAGGTAATCCAAAGTGTGCTGAAATGTTGAACTTGGTGATGGATGTTCTACGAAGAATTTTGAAGATATATCGTGTTTGTTACATGAGTTTAAATCAACCGTCTTCTTCTGGTCATAATGGTGATGACGTGACCCAATATAACCAAGAAACTAAGGATATGGAGGTTGACAACATTGATGATCCTTTTTAAAAATTCATGGTTGCTAAGAATACTACATCAGAAGTTGTGAATGAGTTGGAAAAGTATCTAAAAGACGAGCCAGAGATACCTACTAAAAACAGTTTGTGGCTCTCATTTGATCTTCTAGGCTGGTGGAAAACAAATAGCTCAAAATAACCAATCATGTCTTTAATGGCAAGAGAAGTGCTCGCAGTTCCAGTTTCTTCGGTTGCTTCTGAATCAGTGTTTAGCAGCGGAGGTCATATTCTTGATCAATATAGAAGTTACTTAACTCCAGTTATGGTTGAAGCGTTGGTCTTGACCCAAGATTGGTATGTGCTTCTCTTCGTTCATAAGAAATGAGTCTCTCAATAAGTTAGAGTAGGAGAACAAGTTTATGGATTCATTTGATAACAGTATTTACTGTCTTTTTATAATCACATTCAACAATTATTTATTATTTTACTTTTTTTTCTTGTCTAACTTTTATGTATATTCAAGTTTATTAGAGTTCAATCTCCACTTTCAAAGTGGTAATGATTTGCAGACAAGATAAAAAACCATCTTTTAAAGAGGTAATGGTGTTTCTTTCTTATATATATGTTTTATAATGTTGTGTTGTTTCTGTGTTTTCATTTACTCTAAAATTACAGGTTTAGTTGTTTTATTCTTTTCTTTAATATTCTGTTTTGATTTTAAGTTGTGAAGAAATTAATAATAATTGATATTTTGTTTTAGTTTACGTCTAACTTAGATGCAAACTATTGATTGTTGCAGATTTTTGTTGATCAACATCAATGGATGCTACCACAATTTTATGTTGTTGTTCTTTTTAAATTTTTTTCTTTCATCATTATCTTTTGACTATTTACAACTTTGTGATTTCCTTCTTGACTTTTATTATATAATATTAGTTTAAAACAGCTTTTGATATAAGAGTAATTCGTCTGTTTATTTTATTTAACTAAAGTAAAATCAAATCGAAACAAAACCAAACTAAACCGAGTCAAACCGAATATAAATCAATCCAAAGTAAAACCAAACCATATTAAGTTTGGCTATATTTGGTTAGATTTTTAATATAACCAAATGAACCGAACCAAACCAAAGTCAAACTATATCCAAAACTAAACCGAAATGCCCACCCCTAAGCGAGACGATCAGAAACACCATTATAAGCGGAGAGTCGGAGGAGTAACCGGTCCCATACAACGACACGAAGAGTAACAATTACGCAATCTCTATAATCCCAATACATCCGACAGCAAGCATCCAGTAATTAAATGACCATGGACCACGGCGAAGAATGGTAGTTATCGTTTCATATGTGTAGGTTAATATAAATCTGCCCAGAAAGACAAACAAAACGTAAGTGTTTTAATCTTTGTCAAAGGTACTACAACTATCTTTAGTTTCAATCTGAAATTTTAACTATGATGTATGTAAAAGGAAAAGAAATAAATGTTAGTTAAACATTCATATGACTTAAACTCGTGTAAATGATGTTTAATCTGACAGTATTTTTATATGTACATTAAAGAATATAAGTATTAAAAAAATTATTTAATAAACGAATTCATATACTTATATATATATATATATATATATTAATAGAACCCAGTTTTACGTTGTTGAGTTTCATACGTTTTAAATAACTAACTCAAACATCTATGTAAATTTGTTGAGTACCAAAAATTCTGGTAGTAGGAAATGTTTTCAAATGATCAACAACTAAACTATTGTTTTTTTAATTTTTACAAAATTTATATCAATCAATTCAACGAAAATATTTAGTTAATGATCCATTTCAATCTAAAGAGATTAATATTTTGACGGTAACAAACAAAACAGTTTAACTTTTTTTATAAGTAACAAACAATATGTTTTCAAATATCATCTTTACAGTAACTTAATATATTATGTGTTCTTCTTACAGCTACCATAATTTATTTATTAATAATAATATTCTAGACATATGAAGTATCAACTTTTTTCTTCTTATTTCTTGGTTGACGTTTCGTAGCAATATTTTTTAGTAATTTTAACTTTCTCTCCAATGGTTTTTCCTTCATGTTCGACATTATGATTTTCTTCATCTTTGTATCTTTTCTCTTTAATGTTTATAAATCAATTTTTAATAAAAAAATAAATAAATTGAACAATAATACATTTTATCAATGACTAAAAGCTGGTTTAGAAAGAAGATACAAGCCTAGTCTATTTAGAGTTTGTCCTTTGACTTTTATTTATAGTCATAGCAAAATAAGTTCCAATTGGAAATTGTTTTCTCCGAATTATGACTCGCAAGTTTCCATCACTTTGACAAAGAACAATTCTTGGTAAGAGAACTACTTCACAAGCATTAACTCCAGTTATAATTTTTGCTTTGAACTCATTCACCCATTTGAAGAATTATCAAACGTGTTCCACTACATAAACCATCACTTTGACTATATTACGAATGAGCATAATTGGGATATAATCTTTAAAATGTAATTTATGTTGTGGAAATCCAGATAAATTGATTGAATTTAAATACTCTACGCGATAATCTAAACTTTGATCTGAGTTTTTGTACTTATTATTACTTACTGAATCTGCACTATAATACATCATTAATTTACCAGCTAACTTATGTAACATAACTTTATTGATTTCATCAACATTGTCATTTTTCGGTGTTAATGTAGCTCTATCTCTTAAGTAATAACAATCTGAAAAGTTTATGTCGAATGACGTGTATACATGATCTGCAATAAAAGTTATACCAGCTTCTCTTGTGTTTAATAATAAACTTTTATCACCTACTATATTATCTATTTCTTCTCTCTC
>JAKUCM010002939.1:0-63063 GCA_023374145.1 Lepidium sativum
TTTGTGTTAGGGTTTTCAAGACTAGGGGATTTCGTCAGAGTTGTGTGTGTTGCGTTTTAATACTTTGTAGGTGTTCTGTTCTTATTTGTGTTAACTCACGTACTCGGTATGTTGATTTTCTTGGTGTGGAAATTGCTTTTCTTTGTGTATCTGTTGTAGTTTATTAGATTTGTTATGATACAGTTGGTTGTGAAGGTGTTAGATGGTTCAATAGGTCTTATCTGCTAAATAGTGTGATATGTATTATATTTAGGCTGTTTTGTTCCATCACTGTAAAGGGTGTTTTGTTCCACTTACCTGCTAAAAGAACCTATAACAAGCATAACACCTAAAAACATAAGTAGTGAAAACAAGTAACGTTATATGTTAAGAATTCAAATTGTTTGTTAGATTGTGGAGTAAGTTGAAAGAGTGAATGTGGTGTAAACAATGTTATTTGCTAAGTTGAGTGGTAAGTACCCTAGCCAAGTAAAGAAGAAAAAGAAGACATGCACGGATGGTGAAACTCCTTACTATGTAGAGTTATTTAGGAGTGAAGTGGATGTGTTAGTTGAGCGCCTTATCATGAAACCGCAGAAGCGGATTATAACAGACACAAAGAAGAGGGTGTATTGTGCAACCTTGATTGTGGTTGATGGCATTCTTCTTCCAACAAGTCACAGTCCCAAGATTCTCCATAAGCATGCTGAGATGTGTGTGAACCTGGACGATTTCAGGAAATTCCAATGGAGTCGGATGTCGTTTGAAATGATAATGACTTCCATTAAAAGAGAGGGATGTAGCTCAGTTTGCAACCTTAAAACCAGTTGTTTAAGGGTATGTATACGCTTTGAAATTAGTTGCTTTACATGTTGTTCGAATTATTCTAGAGTCTCCTACGCCACACGCAAGCCAAACAATTAGACTTGCTCACGTCCGGAAAACTTACTACGAAAGTTAGTTTTTTTGCATATGCTCCTTAACCATCTTATCTTTTTGTTAGAAGTTATTAATCCGCTTATTTAACATTTACTACTTTCCCAGGTTCCAGTTATTTCCCTAATTTTTAATGTGGTTGTAAGGCATGAACAAGATGAGCTCTTGTGGTATGACAAAGAACCAGATGCAAAGGTTGACAACATGGTCCGGTTGATTAACGATGGTTTTAAGTTCAATATGAATATGTTTGGTGGTGGTGGTGTTATCCCATTTGACATTGATCAAACCGAGAACGTGAAACGGTCATTCAAAGAAAATTATGCGAGCAAACAGAGCCTGCTATATCGAGTGTTGCGTGGCGTCATCCAAAAAAATATGCACATCTCGATGCATCCTCTCCTCCCCCGCCTCATGCTGTTGAATATGAGTCATAGAAGGTTACGATGTCTAAACATTTTGGATGTCAATTTAGGTGCTCTTGGAGATTGGATTTTGCAAAAAATCCTTGCAAGCTTTAAATTGATGGGTGAGGCAAACTCTCCTTGGGCTCCCTCTTCAACCCACATGGAAACTGAGTCTCCACCACTCATACATTTCCCTAGTAATCAGCCTTAAGAGATTGCAAAATTCTACATGGTTAGTGCCTAACAACATGGTTTGCTTATGTCTCCCTTTTTATTAGCATGTACTAAACCACCATTACTTTTTATGCTTTCAGGAAAATGCTAGTATTCATCGTGTATTCCCTGAATATGCACTACACCATATGAATCAACATTGCAGGAGGTCCTATCAAGTTGCATATATCTGCAATGTTTTAATTACTTTTCAAAATGTTCCGGCTGCACAAAAAGAGGTACTCATACCTGTTAACATGACCGCTTAAAAGGTAAGCCTCTAAGATCTGTTGGTTATGTTCCATAGTTTTGTTAGTTACGTGTTAGCTTATGGTTTTAAATTTTTATGCAGGACGTGCATATAAATGTAACACCATGTGGGAAAGAATCATTGCACGAGGCACATAAACATGGTGGAAAATGTGTATAAGTTTATGTGGATGAGGGTCAGCTATATTACATTCTTTAATGGTGCTCTTTCCCTTCCATTTACCTCAATGGATATATAACTTGCATATAACTATATATAACAGAATGAAATTCAAGAGTGCATTCCTTCTCCTGCTGCCATTGCTACATAGGTTAGCACCTAACAATTATAAAATGCACCTAAAGTGAAAATGTTTCGCAACATTAATTGGTATAACTATTTGCGACATATATCTTATTCAATTCTTGGAAACATGATGCATAAGAGATCTCTGCCTTGTATTGAGGCCACTGAAAATGAGGTTAGGAGACAACATTGAATACAATATCTAAAATGTCAAATTTTGTAAGGAGTTTGGAGAGTATTTACCATGTTGGTTCATGTTGCAAAGGGTTCGCAAGATGCAAATATTTAGGACACACAAACTAATGAGGTCAGCGAGGGAGTGATGAATATAAGAGCATCCACAATCATGAGTTCTTAATGATGGGTTCTTAAGCATGTTTTGATTATAAATAATCAAATTAAAGAAGTTAAGAACCCCCACAATTCTATAAAATTTTGGTGCTCTAATGGTAGAGCTCTCTATATGGGGTTTTTAAAAAGAATATATAAAATTTATTAAATTGAAATTTAAAACATATAAAATATAGATTATGAAAATTAAAATGGAGTCAATTACAACAAGTAGTTTCAAAGATCTTCCATTACTAAACATCAAACAAGCTGCAGCTGATGTTTTCCCATTGTTAAAAGATGAAGTTGCCAAGGCACTGCTGAAGTTGCAGCTGATGTTCTCAGAGCATTGCTGAAGCTGCAGTTGATGTTCTCATAGCCTCTGCATAGCCTCTGCAGAGACAAACACATTATCATTACTCATATTCATAACATCATTACAAAACATGATAACTAACATTATTGAACACCATTACAAACCATCAGTACTCACACTACAAAACCTCATTAATCGAATCCAGAAACTTAAAAAACATACACGTCAACTGAAACATATAATTGGTTGAATTACATAGACTAGACACTTAAACACTTAAACACGTAAACACGTAAACACATACACGTCTTACACACTTAAACATATAATAGACAACAGAAATGGCAAAATACTTAAACTGAATTCAACATGTCATTGATCAACTTGTTCTTGAGAGCCATTTCCATATCGGAAAGTGGCTCAGTTTTTCCAAGTAGACTATCCAATAATTTGTTCTTAGACAACTTCTCTTTCATTTCTAGATCCTTATTTTTAATTTCCCACATGCCCTGAAACTCAACAAGAGCATTGCCTTCATCTACCATGTGTTCTGCCTTCTTCCTTGTCCTCTTACATTTCGCCTTTGAAGCCTTAACTTCTGGTGGTCAAACTTGGTCCTCTTCAAAACTCAATGGAACAGAAGTTGAAGACTGTATGGAACCAGCTTCAGTCTTCCTTCTTTTTGAGACTGTACTGTCTTCTTTTTTACACCATCTCTGGTCATGTCTGAGTTCCCTCCAAGCATGCTCAAGACTGAACTTCTGCTTATAGCCATTGAAGTAGATGTGATGAGCCAACTTCATCACATCATTCTCCTTTTGTCCACTACGTTTCTGTGATGAGGCAGCCTCAAAACAGCCTACAAACTTGCAGACCATGTCATTGATCTTACACCACCTTTGCTTACAGTGACTTGGCTCCCTCTTTTGCAGGCCTACAAGCTTAGGACTAGAACCAAAATATGATGTTATCCGTTTCCAAAAAGCCTCAGCCCTTTTCTCATTACCAATAATGGGATCTTTGCTTATGTTGAGCCACACACTTATGAGCACCACATCTTCGGTGGTATTCCACTTCTTCCTCGTTCTACGATATTCAACCTCAAGTGGAGCTTCACTAGTACCTTCAGACCACTGACTACTAAACAGAAGAGTCTCTAATTCACAAAGATGAATACTTTGTGAATCCCTCCCATACCTATTGAGTGGAGGGTTTTGAGGTGTCTGTTGACTACTCAACATAGTCATAAAGCCAGAGGATTGGCTAAATGGATTATATGAATCCATTTAGGTGTTCAGAAGAAAGCAGAGAAGATGAAAACGGAATGGAAGAAGATAACAGAGAATAAAGAGACAAAAAAAAAAGAAAACAGAGAGGAAGAAAGCAGAATAGAAGAAGATGACAGAATATAAGAAACTAACGGAGAAGAAGAAGGCAGAACAGAAGAAGAAAACAGAGATTAAAGTAATTTACTTAAGTTCAATGTACTTAAGTAAAAGCATTTAGTTACAACCTAAACTATTAATTTTGATGTCGACAAGCATTAATACTAAAGATTTGATATCATCTCTATATCTATCTATACACATCTACCTATTAAGTTTGATGTCGACAAGCATTTATATGAAAGTATGTATTCCAGTAAATGTCTTTCTCTTAAACCAAACAGGTTAAATATGGAAAATGAATAAGGGATCTTACCTTTCTTGCACTTTGTGAAGCCAATGATATTAGCCACGTTGAGGGACAAGCAAACGCCAACAACAAGCAGATAAACCACGCAGCTTCCTAAAGAGTGGATAAAAAAAAGACGAAAAACATAAGATTTAGATGTAAATATAGGCAGAAAATGGTTAGCATAAGAAATTCAAAACCTTTTTAATGTTTTCTAAGTCTGTGTACACTAGACACCAATAAGCTACAAAGTATTAACCAATCTCATACTAAGTCTACGTAGGATCATATCACAAGATCAAACCTAAGAAAAAAAGAAACGAGGGTAAATAGGCTTACATGATGAAGTCCAAACTTATGATCCAGAAATCCATATGAATTATATAGAACATGCCAAAGAAGAAAAAACCATAACTCAAATCATAGATTTGTCAAAACTTTTGTTCAATATAATCGGATAAGTACATGATCATTCTTCCGAGCAAGTATATGAATCCAAACAAAACAAAAAAGTTGCACCATTTTGTTGACAAAACAAAAAAGTTTAGACCTTTATTCCTTCCACTATATACTCTTTATAATTCGTTTTAGTTTACTCTTCCATTTACTTTAAATACAAAGTTACAATAATACAAGTGGGATTTGTTTAAGAAATCAAACCTACGTAGGATCATAACACAAGATCAAACGAGAGAGAGATCATACTAACATCAATAAATACAATGGCCTATATGGCATACTTTTAATATATGTGCAACTTGTGACAATGGAATGAAAATAGAGTAAACAAGATTACATGTGACCTTTATCAGATGCAAGCTTATAAACATTTGTTTTGTGAGTTTATAAACACTTCTGCTTTTCAGTAAGCAATTCTTGTTACATGCTAAATGAAATTTAGTTAAGTTTTAGTTTCGATATTCGTAATTACTTATTAGTTTTTTAGTGTTACTTATTAGATAATAAACATGCTCTTAACCGTTCAACATACGTACATGATGGTTGCATTACCTATTGTATGTTAGCAAATATACTATGTAATAACATGAAAAAGTATTATATGCTAATGTAATGGTTTATTGGCCAGGTCCCTTACAATATGCACAACTTCTGCCTTCTCAGAGAAGAAGATTGAAGATGCATTTGAGAGGAAGAAGCCAATGAATGTGAAGGGTTATGGACGCATTAATTGCTTACACGCGTAACCTAGTCCATTGTGACACTTATCCCAGTGGAAACCAGTGTTGCAATGTAATGGATAGTAAGTTCATCTCTTCATTGTTGCGACTGTATTCAAAATTTGATGCATCATCTTCTTTGGATGAACTTGACTTCGGCGAGACACTGATATGTGGATTTGGTGGCCCGAGTTCTACCCCTAGGTTAAAATTATTTGCAGCTTTAGATGTTATATACGCACCATTTAATTTAGACAAGAAGCACTGGATTGCTCTTTGTATATACATCCCTACTGGGCAGTTATACATACTCGACAGCAACGCAAAGCTAAGATCTTACCTACATATTGAAAGCAAGCTGAAGCATATCAGAATTATGATTCCATACATCCTTATGCAGGCTGCAAGCACTGGAAAAAGCAAAACATGTAAGTATATTATCTCACGTGGTCACTTAGACAGTTGTCTACATTTGACTAGACTTTGTCGTTGGTGCAGCTTGATCGAGAGCCATTCGAAGTCATTCATTTACTTGGCCTCCCACAAGTCAAATTAATAACATATGCATGCATAATGACACTACTCTTCAGTCGTGAACACGCAAAGCAAGAGTATGGAGCATGTTCAGAGATTGACCCTTCAAACATTGAGCACTTCTGCAAGGAAGTTCATATATGATGTGATTTGAGTGCCCCTTTTGACGTTTTAGTGTGTTTTAACAATCCATTGTTATTTTCTAAGTAGTATATGTATGAATTCTACTTGGTTGTGTGTTATATGTTTATGTTGAATGTTGCAGAACATATAATATTATGACACTCTCATCAATAAGTTAAGTTTATCGACAAGTTACCGTATACTTACATGATAAACGATATTACCCAAGTAACATTTTAGTAGGGGATACATGGTTTGGTCTGTGATTTTGGAGAAAACGCATATCCTTTAATCTTTAATAAAAGCCTCCAACTTGTTGTAGATGTTAAATCATGTCTCCTATAATAAGTATTCCTAAACACACAATCTCCACTTAGGGTTTAGAGTCGAACTATAAATTAGGTCCCAGTTCCGAAAACCCCTAATCTCCTTCTCTTTCGGTATTTCGTATAGAGCTCCCTTCACACTTTATCTTCCCTAGCATATCAAGGATGTTTTCTACATTATTCAATGATGGTTCCACACCAGACACCTTACAAGGAATTATAAGCAAAAAAATAAATTGATCCCTCGGAGATGTGTTTGTGGCGCGGACGTAAAGAAATTTACCTCCTCCACCCAAGAAAATCTAGTTCGTCCATTCTATGGATGTCCGACAACGAATGAGGTATTCTATTACATCTTCACACTGAACTCGTTCGCAATTATGTGTTATATAGGAGCACCTCTTCAAGTGGATGGAAGAAACTATGCTTGAAGAGATTGACAATTTTAAATCCAAAAACACGGTCTTGGATACAGATGTTATGTATCCAAAAATTAGTTTCTCGGCACCTAGCACAGAACCTTTACATCAAAAATCAGTTACATGTGTCTCTCAGCGTCTATAATCTCTACAAACAAGGATTAGAAATCAAAAAGGAAGTGAAGATCATGGAGCTTCTCAATTGATTTACTATTTGCATAATAATTATTACTAATTACCTTTTAAAGTGATGTTAACCTATTTTTCGTTGGATGTATGTTAGCACCTAATCAACGAATGAAAATTTTTGTTGTTTTGCTTCAATATTTCATTTTCTCATGTGTAATATTCAGCAACGTCTTTGTATTTCGGTTATCTTTCATAACTTTGATTATCTTATGAATTTTCTCTTACTTAGCCTATTTATCTATGTTATGCTACTTCACAAAATGCACTTCGGAATGTGGGTTTCTAATCTCTCTGGAAACTAATTCAAAAGACACCCACATTATATGTAACTACTTATCTAATGTTGGCAAAATATGACATGTTGAACATAAAAGTTAACAGAAAAAGGTCGAATTGATAATATTCCAATGCCCTACCATATAATTTTAACTTAAGTGATTCATGTAGCATAAGGTTTGTGTTACATTTAGCCAAACATTTACACAAAACAAGAGCTGCAACATTTTTCATAAGGGTAGGATTCATTATATTTTACAAGTTCACACCCTCTGAATTTGCTCCCTTTTACTTCAAAAGTATAACCACGATAAGCGTCTTATTGCTTCTCCTGCAAAGCCACTAAAGTATATATTAGGTTCAAATTACATTAACTCTCTTATTTGGTCTACCTAGAGGGCCTCTCACATGAGGCGACCCATTGAAGTTGAGTTTTTGTCCACATGTAAATTGAAAATATCTGTAAATGGATATATCATTCCTTTGTAAGCCAACTTAAGGTAAGGTATTGTATAAAACTCCCCAACTAAACCCTCAACTTTGGTTCCATCAATAATTGTTGCAACAACAGCGTGTGGGCAAGAGATGGTTAACAACTGAAAGGCCCTATATGTGCCAGTCTTATCTTTCAAATTCACAACATATCCACATAGGTCATGGTCTCAAACTTCATACACCATCTCCCTAATTTTTTTAACTTGATACCCTATAGCTTTTTCAAAGTTATCAAGCAATATATCTTGCACCTTCTTTGGCAAGTTGGTCTCAGCTGCCTCGACAACTTCTCTCCGCATCACAAACCAAGTAACAAGGGTTATCCGAATTTCCTCAAATATCAAGATAACGGAGTAATGTCGGACAACATATAAGACATTGTTTAGCGACTCGGCTATATTGCTAGTCATTATATTGTACATGTCTCCATGAAATATACTCTTGTCCAATGTTGAAAGCCAACTTTTACAAGGTGATCCACACATTTTTTGTTCATGGTGCTTATCTTTGTGAACTTCTCCTGGAATTTCTCTATTCGGTGGGCTCTTAAAGCCGAAGAAACAAAGTTTCTTAGGTGGAATTTTTTTGTACATTGTCGTTATGTTTTTCTTCAAGTGGACAATACAAGTGCCGTAATTTGCAACAGGGTATACCTGAAATAAATCTTATAAGCACATTGATATGAAATTAGAATAAGATCAAAGTATTTGCTAAGTGGTGAGTACATATTTGCTACAAGGAGCCAAAATATCTGCTAATGCGTCAAAAATTATATGCTAGGTCGGGCCACCATATCTGCTAATGTGTTTCAAGGTATAATGGAAATATGCGTTCAGTTATAACCATATGTGTCTTACGAAATGGTAAATTATAGTTGGTTAATCAAGCGTTAGAATTTCCAACCTAAGTCTAGGTATATCCTAATGGACATGAATGTACACTAACATGCTAATATGGAATCTAACGTGTTTTTTTCATTGAGGCTATATATTAGTAAATGCTAACTTAGAATACAAAATTGTTTAGCAATATAAATCTATCTCCTACTTAAATATGTAAATGCATAAGACATTACATTCATAGCTTTCTGATGCTCGTGTGAATTGATGAATGTCTGTCGGAGACAATTGTTAATTATGGTCCATCTGATATAATATTTGAAAGCTTTGTCATGAACCATGTCCATATGTGGTCGTTCGTGCTGTTAACTATCCTACATGCAATTCGGAAAATCTGGTAATTTACATCTTGAGCACTCACCTCAATTAGAGAGCTCCACAACACCCTCGAAGTGTATTTCATTTATGACAATCACCTTAAGCATGTATATGTATCATGCGATTAAAGCATGTAATATATAAAATAGATACATACGCTCATTGCCTTCACCTAACACCGTGTTTAATGCCACCACCGAAGATGGGTTTTTCTTTAGAAGCAACTTAAAATAAGATGGTAGTAGACAATAGCTATCAACGGTTGATCCCATTGCACTATCCATTCCAATTTCTCAAGCACGTCATGCCTTCCAATAAGAGATGTGCACACTAAACTGTTTCCAAAGTTCCCTTCAAATCTCATTTGGCTTTGGTCAGTTGCCCATGCAAAGGTAGTTATGCTTCATCAATTCACCAATAATGGTCGTAGGTGTTTGCATATGGAAATCACCCCTTGCTTCAATGCTACACGTGTGATAACTCATTAATCTTCATTATCCCTAAACACCATTCCCACAAATATCCTAGCACCTTGGTAATCAACATCCTCCATTGATCTTTGTAATTCATTTTTTTGTTTACATGTTAATAGTAGACAAACTCAAATATGCGGTACAATGACTAGCAATGTAGGGAATATATTTCTGGTAAAAATATAAAATTGTGCTAAGTTTGGTCCAAACTACGTGGAAATGTTGATGTTGGATATGTTGCAACACCTATAATGTTCCTCCCTCTCTAAGTTTGCGTACAATTGGTCCCCCATTCACCTTTTAACCCGGTTGACACATTGACCACCTAGACCAACGGGGGCGCCATCAATATCTGCTATGTTGAAGATATTTGTTAGCTGATAACTATTTCTGATATGAATGATGCATAGTTTGTAATGTAATGACTACCCGTGCTTAATAAACTTTAAGCACTACTAGTGTTTGAATTAAGGTTCTCCCCGTCTGCATCATTTAGTGAGTTACTGTTAGTAGTGGACAGTGTTATTGATTCAAATACATTACTCAATCCACCTCTCAACATTGGACGTTTATCAACATCAACTGAAACATTCAAGTCCAATGGGATTACAATTGCCTTTGACGCTACATTCCTATTGGAAGAGCCTCTTACTAACATTGTTTTACTCTGGACAAACGCCTTCCACAAATCTATAGCATCAGTTCCCAACCACATATCCATCTGGCACAAATCTCACATCATTCTCTTGGGCTCCTCAGCTCGAGCTATCCCATTTCCCTTATCCATTGTCCCCCCCGTCTTGACTACAAAAAATAAGAAAAAGTTTAATTTGTTAGATAGTACTCTTAGCCGCTAAACAACAAATTAAACCTTAATAGGGGAAAATATCTGCTAACCCAGGTTTGGAAAATATTATATCTAACAAATGTATATGGTAAGATAGTTGAGTTTGGATGAGATAGCTACTTACATTATTCACTTACTTATGTATCTGTTAAAATTTTGTTTATATGCTAACCTAGGTTTGAAAACAATTACATGCTAACAAATGTATTTGGTTAGATAATTGGGTTTCGATGAGATAACTAGTAATAGTATGTGTTAACAAATGTATCTAATAAAGCATGAGTTTATATGCTAACAACTCATCAGTTTTGACCCTTTTGTACCTCTTTTTGGTTGAGATAAATGGTAGTACTCTCCCCAATCCGTCACCAGAGGCCTAGCCTCCAAGACAGAAAATCGTACAACAGCCCTAATGACCAGGTTGTGAACCTCCTCTCGTATAGCAATGTAGAGAGTGAACTCCTCTTCCCATCTAATATATATTGAGGCAGATTTCTTCCATCCTTTTCTGATTATAGACTATGGCCACTAGTAACTAATTTCCACCAAAGTGCCCTGCATGACATAGGTCCATTCACCATTTTCAAGAACTTCTGAAAACTATCTTTTCTTTCAACTATGACCTCGTACACGTACCCATTCATTTCCTCTATGAACTCGAAGTTCCTATCTTATGTTTATGTTGTTGTCATGATCTTTAGTTGTCTATTTATAAACACAGAAAATTTCATTACTTAACCTTCCAAAATCATGTCTCAAAACATAGTCGAAAACAAAACAAAAATAAAGCAAACATTTTAAACGTTTTTCACCATAGTTGTTCACATGTCAAAATATATACAAAAACTTTAAAACTTTAACTGCAAAAACGTGTTAAATAATCCTCCTTATACAGCTAAACAATTACATTTCCATTTAGTAGATCTTATTTACTCTCATACCTTGTCAGTCATTATCTCTGCCTCAAATTTTTATCATTTAAGACTTTAAGCTATGTTCTTTACTACTCTCAACCTTTTGTCTCTGAGTGTTAATGGGTAAGTAATATCTACGCATTTTAACAAGTTGTAGGTTTCATTTTTAGTTCATTTTTTGTACATATATGTTGCATTTGCATCATGTTCGAGTCATTTTTAGTTTGTTCGCATATGTTATATTTGCATAGCATATATTTTGTATTCGGAGTTGTTTTCAGGAAAGTTTGGATTAGAGATGAAAAAGACCAACGAGACTTAAGATGTCACAGGGACTCAGACGGCTTGCTCATGTCAGCTAATCAAGTCACGATAGGCCTCGTTTCACAACAGGCCCACGACGGCACGATGGACTGGATCGAGTCATAGGGTCACTGCAGTTTTTGGGCCGAGTCAACCTCACTTTTGACGCCTCAATTACTCGATTCGACCCACGTGGTCAACTATTCTCTTAAGTTTTTGGTTTCTAATTTTTTACGTTTAACATGGGATAAGTATAAATACGCCTTTTGTGTCACAAAGACCATCATCTAAGTTTTTACCACTACTTCAAGAAATTTTTTGAGTTTTAGTTGTTGTAATTCTAGAACAAAATTCTACTTTCGTTTTATAGTCTTCTAATGCAATTTCTGTTTGTTTTCGTTCGAGTTTACCTTTTTAATTTTATGATTGTGACTTTCACTTTGATTTTTATTTTGATTGTTTCCACCATGGTTTCTGAGTAGATAATTTAGGTTTCCTGAGGGAATGAATTAAATAATGGATGATCTTAAGTTTACTAAGTTATTTAAGAGTAGATTAGTCTAGATCTCTTTTGTTTAGGTGTTGTTAATGTTTGTTTCTTTCTGATCAATTGAAGTATGTTCTTAGACATGTAGCTCTCGAAAGGTGTGTTAAATTTTTTGATCCAACCCTCTCAAAAATTTAGATTTGTAGCTTAAGAGATTGAATGTCTAAGGTGTTTATTAGGCTAGATTAAATTTTTGCTTCACACCAGTTAGGTTGTTAAACGCTTATGATGATAAGGTCGGTTGATAATTTTTCTGAGATCGTTTGCCGCGAGAGTGGATTCAATAGTTATAAATTAATTGCTTAGAGATTCGGTCTATTTGAGTTGTGTTAAGCGGTTTAGTATATTTAAGTGAGAATTGGTCCATCATCTCCACCCCTTAAGAACCCTTCTTTCTCATTCACTGCTTAGTTCTTTGCACTGCTTGATTTTTTGTTCTTCACTGCACTTTGTTTTGTTACTTTGTTCTTTACTGCACTTTGTTTTGTTACTTTGTTTTTCACTGCACTTTGCCATGTTACTTTGTTTTCACTGCATTTTGATTTATGTTACTTTTAAATTTTAAAATTTAATTCGTTTTTTCCTTATTTGATTTTTATTTCCATTTCTTGTTGCTTGAATTATTTATTAAGTTAATAATTTTAAAAAACTATATAAAGTTGACTTGATTTGAATTTGAATTAGAGTAGTTTAACATGATTTCTAATTATATTCTTATTTTGATTAATGCTATATAAATATCTTAATGTAACAAAATTTGAGAACTAAAGTAAAATTATGTTACCTATTATACCTGCTATTTAACAAAGAAGAGCCAATATTATATTTAAAGTGGTTTCTAATTTGACTTTATATTAGATTCAGTAACATACCTCTATTTGGACCAATGAAATACTAACATTCCTCTAAGCAATATATTCCAGAATAATCTTTTTAGTTTTTTTTTTTTTCAACGATAGATTAATTGGATCATAATTGGTCGGCCCAGTAGCCAAATTCCTACATAATATAGTCAGAGGAACTTGATTCCTGGTTGCGCAAATGAAATGTCTTAAGTGAACTTACCGCCAGCCACTAGACTAAGAACCATTTGCAGAATAATAGAAAAAGTGAAAGCTAGCTTAGCTTAAACGATGTAACATTTTTGTAAAAGAACATAAAAAATATAGTAAAATATGACTAACAAATATGCATGATAGAGTTATTAAATTTTGTTGAAATTTTAGTTGTCATTTTCCGATAACGAGGGAATTCGAAGCTTAAATCCAAATTAATCTTAGGAATTCATAATATTTTTCAATTAGAGGTATTTATGAATAGTTAAAAATGTTTTTGCCAAAGGAAACCAATCAGTCACTTGATCAACTTAACTTCGATTTATATGTTCATCTAATGTGTTATTTAATATGTGAAGACGATTTTGAGACAAGAAAAAATAGACAAGGAAAGGATTTAGAAGGTTCTAAAATCTAAAATGAGGTCAAAGTCACGTGAAGGCATGTGACTACCGACAAAGTGAAATGGGGCCCACCATGTGATTAACTCCCTCGTGCGTGGGAGCCCAGTATCTGGCCCAATATTACATCATCACGTGAGGCCACGTGATCCTTTAATAGACTACAAAATCAGTAAACATACATCACAATTTTCTAATGAGACACTATCGAACTTTCTTTCATACATTCCTACAAATTATTATCACACGGTCAGAGAAGATTCACAAAATATTAGCTGGTTTTACAATCACAAAAAAAAAACAATTAAAATATATTTTTAAAAAGAAATTTTGAAACGCCGAGGACAGGTGGTCCAGTGATGTAGTCACTTTACAAATCCTCAAGGCATCAAAGATCGAACCTCCTACATGCAGTAGTAGAAGGAGATTTAAAAGTTAGTAGGCTAGTTGACAAAAAAAAAAGTTTTGAAACACAATACCAATAAAACCACCAAAATAAATATTTTGTTTTCCTACTTTATATATTAAAATAAAAGACAAGTCACCGTATTATAAAATTTAAAATAAAATTAACTTAAACTTTATAACAATCTTATAAACTAGGCATAAGGTAAGTTTTGTTAAAAAAAATTATATAAAAATTCTAAACTAATAAAATTTAATTAAAAATTTTAAAAACCCTAAAATTTTAAAAATATATATATATATATATAAGTTAGAATTTCATTTAATTATTCGGTTCCGATTTAAGTTCATTTTTTGGGTATATAAATTTAAGACCCGCTTAGATATTTTATGAGGTTTAGTTCAGGTTCGATTCCTCTAATCATGTCAATTTTGGTTCTGGTTTTAGGCCTCCAAATCAATATTCTAAAATGTCAATACGGATTTAAGAACCTAAATAAATATGAGTTTAAAAATAAAATAAATTATGTGGGTTTTGTTACAAAATTTTATATAAACATCAAAATTAATAAAGATTTAATTTTAAAAAACTCTAAAAACCTAAAATTTAATAAAAATATATTGAATACAAATTCGTTTATTAATTCAGTTTTGATCCGGCTCTGGATTCAGTTTTCTGTGTATATATATTTAGGACCCATTTTGGAATTTTGTCGAGTTCAGTTCCTCTAATACGGTATTTTTGTTCTTTTGATTTAAGATCTATATTATTTTTCGGACAGAGTTCAAATACGTATGTAGATCGATTTCGGATCTGAGTATTTTTATACAAAATTTCAAAATTAAAAAAGATTTAATAGATTTGTAGATTTGATTCTTGATTTGGTGCATGTTCAGATTTTGTTCGGTTTTCCAAATACCTAAATTTAGGACCTATCGGTATGTTTTGTCGGATTCGGTTTCTTTTACCGCGGTTGATTTCGGTTTGGATAAAAGATTCTAAAACAATATCTAAAAAAATCAAAATATAAACTCGACTTTAACAACCTAAATAAATACAAGTTAAAAAAACAATCTAATCCCGCTATAACATAGGTATAATATAGTATGAGATTAAAACAATTAGCTCAACAACATGAGTTTGACAAAAATCTATATATATATATATGCTTTAAGAACAAATGAAGTCCGTAAGGCATTAACTCTTTCACAAGAAAATTCTCAAGTTCATCAAATTGCATTAACATTTCAAAATTAACATTATACTCAAATGGTATACTTTAAAACTTCATTCGAGCAAATAAATATAATTTGAGATCGCATGTTCAAGAGAGCTCAGAAACCATGCTTATGAAATACTCCCAAACGAAATTGGCTCAATATTTTGGTTAGAATATTTCATCTCATCTTGTGTCGGCCTTTAAGCCCGATTTTGTAATACAAGCCCAATATGTTGTTATATACTCTTCCTCTGTTTTTCATAAAACAAACATCCACTTAAGACGTTAACTAGTTCAGAAAGAAGAACTGATTTAACGATCTTTTAATCCGTAAGAACTTGATTCAGTTTGTCCACTAAACAATCCTTCTTCTGCCAAAGGAAGAACAAAAATATCTAAATATCTCTTATCCTATTTGGAAAGTATTAGCTGAACTGGAGAATGATAACTTACTTAGTTCATCATAAGAGATTTCACTAATGCTTTCTCCATATTTGATCAGCCGAATCTTACCTGCAAAAACGTAAGAGACGAGTAATTAAGCAACAAACTGATGACCAATGTGAATCAAACATACATACCATCATGACGAATGCAAATCTCAGGGATACTCTTCACTTCACTGCTGATGCTATCATTATACACTCTAGTCTCAATATCACCTTCTACCTAAACCGATGAGCTGTAACAGAGCACCACTAAGAACGTTAGTTAAAAACCAAACATCATCACCTCCAATTGATTAGCTAATACCATCATAGATCGAGCACTATATAAGAAACAGATTAAATGAAGAGAGAGTTTTACACATCCACATTATGAGCTGACTATATCCTGACTGAACTTATCACTTAGCTAATCTGCAATACGAATTGTTCACTATTGTTGATACATCTCCTTGTTTAAAATCGTTAAAAAATGCAATAAAGCTTACTTTTTAGACAGCATAAGAGCCAAGCGTTTCGTTGTGCACTACGATTCTATGCCACTGAGCTGGTTTTGGCTGACTGGTGGCTCCTAGAAGCCTCTTACTGTGAAGATCGTTACTGTTCGCCCGTTCCTTAGATCTTCTGTAAAGGTGCTTGTCCAACTTTCCCACAAATTATCGCCTGAATGGTTCAGAGAAGATTAACAACGATATAAAAGCGCAATCATGCAATAACATAATACAAAGAAGACAAGTAGATGACTGATAATTGCAACAAGATAACTTGAGTCATGGAATGATTCGAACAAGCAATTAAATTTGATTACACTATTCTTCATCCAGTAACAATAAGTGTTCTAGATTGATGTTTTACCCTATGGACACCGCGATATCCCCAACCTTTACGGGGATCAACACCTTGAGGTTGAAGCTCAGGTCTCTCTGAAGTATCTTCTTCAGAATCTTCTTCCACACCTTCATCGACCGGACCATGATCTCTGTTATGTGGTTCTGTTTCAATTTTCGGTTTTCATTTAAATTCGAAGCAAACCAAGCTTCGGTTTAATGTGAGGTTACAGCAACAATTTGAACCAAAAGATGAAGACCCTTTATTCAATACAGAAGGTTTCAAAGTCAAAAAGAAGCCGAGGGAAAAGCTTTTTCTTCGTCATTCTTCTGCGTCATTCTTCTTTGTCATTTTGTTCTTTAAATGGAGGTTCATATTATTGTTGTGTTGTATTCGGAATTTGCTCTGTTCTTGAGCTGTAATCTTCTCTCTAGTGAATTGCCGGATTGAATCCGGCCCCGGTGACGTAGCTCTCCAAATCGGAAGTGAACACCGGGTAAAAGTCTCTCTGTGTCATTCTCTTCAAAACTACTTTCTTCAAATTTTGTTCTGAAAATCAAATCAAAACACAGAGAAAGAGGATCTTCATAGATAAATTAGGTGAGTTAAGTGAATGCTGAAATCTAAGAAAGTGGTATCAGAGCTTGGTCAGCCGAACGACTCAATGTCGACTCCTCACATAAGTATCTTTGACGGAACCGGAGACTTCTCATTGTGGAAGATAAGAATGTTAGCACACATTGGTTATCTGGAACTGAAGGATGTGCTGAGTGATGACAAACTAGAAATGGAAGTTCCGATGACAAAAGTAGAGGAGAAAAAACCAGCCGATGGAGGTGATAAAACAGTACAAATTTCTCAAATCAAGGTAATCCCAAACCCCCCTAAGATTGAAAGATTTGAGAAGTTGAAAAATCTGATTGTGATGAATATTGGAGACACAGTCTTAAGGAAAATATATGTAAACGATACTGCGGCTGAAATTTGGGCTATGTTAAATCGATTATACATGGAGAGTTCTCTTCCCAGTAGGATTCATCTGCAGTTGAAGTTTTATACATTTAGAATGACTGAATCTAAGACGATGGATCAGAACATCGATGAGTTCCTGAAGATTGTTGCAGAACTAGGAAGTCTAGATATCTCTGTGACTGATGAAGTGCAGGCCATTTTGTTGATGACATCTCTACCAGGGAGCTATGATCAACTAAAACATACATTAAAGTATGCAAGAGGTTCACTGATGTTAGAAGAAGTTATCTCAGCAGCTAAATCACAAAAGGTTGAGATTAATGAGAAGAAGCTAGAAAGAGGTTCAGCAACAGCTTTGGTCATGAAGGAAAGGGGAAGATCATCAACAAAAATTTCAGGCGATTCTAGTAGAGGTCGAAGCAGAAACAGATCAAACTCTAAAACCAGACTAACATGTTGGTTTTGCAAGAAAGAGGGACATTTGAAGAAAGATTGTTTTGCTCGAAAAAAGAAATTTGGGGATGAAGCTCAAGGTGAAGCAGGTGTAATCACAGATAGTTTGATATACTCTGAGGCATTGAGTATGGATCAACAGAACTGGAAGGGTAGTTGGGTTATTGATTATGGGTGCACTTACCATATGACATCGAGAAAGGAATGGTTTACTGACTTTGATGAAAATGAAGCAACTATGATTCTGCTAGGTGATGATCATGTGATCGAATCAAAAGGCAGTGGCACTGTAAGGTTGAATACACATGGAGGTACCACAAGGATGTTGAAAGATGTACGGTATGTTCCTAGCTTGAGAAGAAATTTGATTTCTACTGGAACATTGGACAGATTATGTTATAATCATGTAGGTGGAGATGGTAAGATAAGCTTCTACATGAAGAACTAGCTGGCATTAAGTGGAAAGTTACAGAATGGTATGTACATTCTAGATGGTGAAACAGTTACTGCAGAAGCAAGTAATGCAGAAGGTTCAATGAGTAAAACATCGTTATGGCATAGTCGGCTTGGTCACATGAGCATCAATAATCTGAAAGTACTTACAGAGAAAGGAATGATTGATAAAAAGGACATTAATGATCTCACATTCTGTGAGCATTGTGTCATGGGAAAATCAAAGAAGTTGAGCTTCAACATTGGAAAACATTTTACAGAAGATGTTTTAGGTTACGTACATGCAGATCTATGGGGCTCACCAAATGTGACTCACTCACTTTCAGGAAAGCAGTATTTCCTTACTATAATTGATGACAAGACGAGGAAGGTATGACTGCTCTTTCTCTCAGCAAAGAGTGAAACTTTTGAAAGGTTTTGTGAGTGGAAAGAACTTGTAGAAAATCAAGTGAACAAGAGAGTTAGGGTGCTTAGAATTGACAATGGTTTGGAGTTTTGCAATGTCAGATTTGATGACTACTGCAGGAAGCATGGGATTAAACGTCATCGAACTTGCACCTATACTCTGCAACAGAACGGGGTTGCGGAAAGAATGAATCGAACATTGATGGAGAAGGTGCGATGTTTACTTGATGAATCAGGTCTGGAAGAAAAATTCTGGGCAGAAGCTGCTGCAACAGCATCATACATAGTGAACCGATCACCAAGTTCAGCCATTGATCACAACATTCCTGAGCACTTATGGTTAAACAGAAAGCCAGGCTACAGCCACTTAAGGAGGTTTGGATCAATAGCTTATGTTCATCAAGACCAAGGGAAGCTTAAACCAAGAGCTTTAAGAGGTGTTTTTCTGGGTTATTCTCAAGGTACAAAAGGTTATAAAGTGTGGTTATTGGATTCAGAAAGATGTGTTATCAGCAGGAATGTCTTGTTTCATGAGCATCAAGTATACAGAGACATTAAGACTGCAAAGAACGAAGCTGACAAAGATGTTCAAAGACATAAACCAGAGAGGATTGTTTTTGAATTGGGTTACAAAGTTCAAAATGCTGAAAGAAATTCTGAAGCAGGTGGTGAAAGAAACTCTGAAACAGGTGGAGAAAACTCAGAGGGGAACAAGATCACAGAAACAGAGACTATTGATTTGGATGAACTTGAATCAGTATAAACTCCTAGAACAGCTGAGACAAGAAATGAGGATTATAACCTGGTCAGAGACAGATCTCGAAGAGAACAAATACCACCAGCTTGATTAGCAGATTATACAAATATTGCTTTTGCATTGACAATGTCTGAAGAAGTGGACATAGATGAGCCAAGGTGTTATCATGATGCACTGAAAAGCAAAGACTGGAAGTTCTGGAAGGATGCAATGTCAGAGGAAATGGAATCAATGTATAAGATCATGGCATGGATCAGTGTTAATAGACCAAAGGATCAGAAGGTTCTGAGTTGTAGATGGTTGTTTAAGGTGAAACCAGGGATTCCAGGGTTGAATCAAAGAGGTATAAAGCGAGACTGGTTGCAAGGGGTTTTACACAAAAGGAAGGCATTGATTACCAAGAAGTTTTTGCACCAATGGTAAGACACATTTTGATAAGAGTTTTGATGTCAGTGGTAGTTGACAGAGACTTAGAACTCGAACAAATGGATGTGAAAACAACATTCTTGCATGGAGATTTGGAAGAGGTTGTTTACATGGAAAATCCTGAAGGTTACAATCAGAATTCTAAAGGAGATAAAGTGTGTTTGTTGAAGAAATCACTTTACGGTTTGAAACAGGCTCCTAGGCAATGGAATAAGCGATTCAATACCTTCATAACAGGTCAGAAATTTGTTAGAAGCAATCATGACTCATGTGTTTATGTGAAGAAAATTGGATCTGACAACTATGCTTATTTGTTGTTGTATGTGGATGACATATTGCTGGCTGCAAAGCAAATGTCAGAGATCCTTAAACTCAAAGAAGTTCTCAGTAAGGAATTTGAGATGAAAGACATGGGAGCTGCGAGTAGAATTCTGGGAATTGATGTTACGAGGGATAGAGAGAAGGGTATTTTAATGTTATCTCAGGCAGGTTATTTGGAGAAAGTGATAAAACGCTTTCGAATGGGAGAATCAAAGATAGTTTCAACACCTATTGGAGCTCATTTTAGGTTGGCATCGGTTCAGCATGTTAAAGAATGCATTGATACAGAACAGATACCATACTTAAGCGCAGTGGGAAACATTATGTATGCTATGATAGGGTCAAGACCCGATTTAGCATATGGAATTGGACTTGTCAGCAGGTTTATGAGCAAGCCAAATGATGATCACTGGGAAGCAGTGAAATGGATGTTGAGATATATAAAAGGATTGCTAAGTCTAAACTTGACATATACAAAGGGAGATGATTTCAAGGTTCAAGGATACGCAGATTCAGACTTTGCTGGGGACTTGGACAAAAGGAGATCAATAAGTGGGTATGTGTTTACAGTGGGAGGTAACACAGTGAGTTGGAAGTCCTGTCTACAGTCAGTGGTTGCGCTTTATCCACCACAGAAGCAGAATATATTGCTCTGTCAGAGGCTATAAAAGAGGCTATATGGCTCAAGAATTTGTTGAAAGACATGGGACTTGAGCAAGGAAAGGTTAAGGTGTGGTGTGATTCACAGTCAGCAATCAGTTTGTCAAAGAATAGGATGTTCCACGAGAGAACTAAGCATGTGGCAGTTAAGTATCATCATATTCGAGACATGATTGAAGATGAAGAGATTGAAATTCTCAAGATTCACACCTCACAAAATCCTGCGGATATGCTTACCAAATGCATACCTGTGAACAAGTTTTTAGCAGCTTTGAAGTTGCTGAAGCTGATCGAATGAACATGGGATCAGAATTGCCAGAGGTTAAGTCCAAGTAAATGCAATTTACTTAGAGAAGAGAGGTTTGGAAAGTTGAAACAAGGTGGAGTGTTATGTGGTTCTTATAATACATCCACATTATGAGCTGACTATATCCTGACTGAACTTATATGAAGAGAGAGTTTTACACATCCACATTATGAGCTGACTATATCCTGACTGAACTTATAATACGAATTGTTCACTATTGTTGATACATCTCCTTGTTTAAAATCGTTAAAAAATGCAATAAAGCTTACTTTTTAGACAGCATAAGAGCCAAGCGTTTCGTTGTGCACTACGATTCTATGCCACTGAGCTGGTTTTGGCTGACTGGTGGCTCCTAGAAGCCTCTTACTGTGAAGATCGTTACTGTTCGCCCGTTCCTTAGATCTTCTGTAAAGGTGCTTGTCCAACTTTCCCACAAATTATCGCCCTGAATGGTTCAGAGAAGATTAACAACGATATAAAAGCGCAATCATGCAATAACATAATACAAAGAAGACAAGTAGATGACTGATAATTGCAACAAGATAACTTGAGTCATGGAATGATTCGAACAAGCAATTAAATTTGATTTCACTATTCTTCATCCAGTAACAATAAGTGTTCTAGATTGATGTTTTACCCTATGGACACCGCGATATCCCCAACCTTTACGGGGATCAACACCTTGAGGTTGAAGCTCAGGTCTCTCTGAAGTATCTTCTTCAGAATCTTCTTCCACACCTTCATCGACCGGACCATGATCTTTGTTATGTGGTTCTGTTTCAATTTTCGGTTTTCATTTAAATTCGAAGCAAACCAAGCTTCGGTTTAATGTGAGGTTACAGCAACAATTTGAACCAAAAGATGAAGACCCTTTATTCAATACAGAAGACTTCAAAGTCAAAAAGAAGCCGAGGGAAAAGCTTCTTCTTCGTCATTCTTCTGCGTCATTCTTCTTTGTCATTTTGTTCTTTAAATGGAGGTTCATATTATTGTTGTGTTGTATTCGGAATTTGCTCTGTTCTTGAGCTGTAATCTTCTCTCTAGTGAATTGCCGGATTGAATCCGGCCCCGGTGACGTAGCTCTCCAAATCGGAAGTGAACACCGGGTAAAAATCTCTCCGTGTCACTCTCTTCAAAACTACTTTCTTCAAATTCTGTTCTGAAAATCAAAACACAGAGAAAGAGGACCTTCATAGATAAATTAGGTGAGTTAAATGAATGCTGAAATGTAACAATCTCGAGCTTCTCTCAGCACCTATTGCTACATTCAAATCCATTCACAAGAAGAAACAGATGATAATCTACACACATTTCAGAATTGAACTACTTAAAGAGCTATTAATTAAAAAGGAAAAAAGAAAGGAGATACCTAGAGGAGATACTGGAGAGAATTTGAGAAGCTTGGCGACTCTAATGGCTAGTGAGTTCATTCTTCAAGGGCTAATTTTAAGGATACGCCGTCTGCAAAATGCTCTAAATCAAAAAACGGCGTAGAAAAGCTCTGATTTGTTAAACCCTGCGTTAAAAGCTTTATAGGATTTTGAATACAAAATGCAAAAGAAAATAGCTATGAACGGGAAAAACTTTCGGAGGTTGACGACGACGGAAAAAAACTTAAGTTTGTATTGAATTTACTAAACTACCCTTTGTTTTTGTAAAAGAAAAATAAAAGAAGAGTGAATGGCCCTTACAAATAATCTCAGAACCCATCATCAGGCCCAATTATAAGCCCATTAAGTGGTCCAGTTAAAAACGCTTACTATAAATAGTATGACGTCAACTTGGTGACGTCATAAGTGAAGCGAATGATAAAAATACATATGAAAATAAAAATGAAAAGGGAAAGATTCACGCGGAATGAGGTTTGAAATGTCTTCGCTTCTTCTGTCAAATCGCTTGACTCATATTTATTTATTATATTTTAAAAATTTGATCCCTTAAGGTTCAATTCAATCATGGGAAAAACGAAAATAAAAAAATATAATTTGACTTTATTCGGTTTTTTTTGTGTAAATGAGACTTTATTCGCATTATTGATGACACCGCGTTCGTTATTATCGTATCATGTAACAGAAAATATACAACAAATTTTTGTGTTGTCTTTATTTTTGGTCAAAAAAGCAAATTCTATTTTTTTTTTCTAGCATTAATTTTGGATATATTACACACGACAACGACTCTGAAAAACTACAAACATGGAAACATCTAACTTTATTATTTTATAAAAACTAAAAATTATAATATTAATATGCCTTCTTTTTATTTTTCCTGTAAATTGACAACAACAAAAAAAGACTAATAACCAAACTTTTAATATAACTTAGTTCGATTACATAAAATTGAACTCAGTGAACATACACTACCAACCCATTTATTATTGAAAAATTATTTATAAACTAAATATAATATAACCTTATTATAACAAAACATAATATGAGTTTTGTAAAAGTCACTTTTAGTTTTTATTTTATATGTATATATTGGTCTATATAAAAATGGGGATAAAAATGTGTAAATGTTTTTTGGGGTCAACATGTACTTTACGAGAATAATATAAGTACAATCACTTGCTTGACCACTTATTTTGGTCATGTATTAACAAACATTTATATCACTCGAATTGAACCTTATTATTTATACATGTTCTAATGTTTACACTTTTCCATCACAACAATTTCAACACGAATTTACATAAAACTTAGGTGTGTTGACTTAGTTATGGAAAAAATTATTTAGTGACAAAAGTTATATTCGAAATTCACTAAAAATAAAAATAATCGATCATAAGATATATGGAATTTAAGATGGAATTTCTCTCGAATTTAAATATAGTTTGACGATGGACTTGGTCAGCTTAAACCTTTTTGGACGATCTTGTGTATTATATGAGTCCACTCACTTTTACGAAGATCGTAATAATTTACGGTTTTGACTAACAATCATGGAATCTCTTCTGATTCACTTAAATGTTTGAAATTAGAGTGGCTTATTTTGATTTTTCTCATTGGTTAATATAAATAGTGAATCATCTCATCTTTGTTTATACTTCAAAATATGGAAAAAAAGAAGATGACAGTTGTACGTATATTGTACAACGAAGATTAAGATTTGCAATCCAATCATGTGTACTTCAATTGCCTATCTATAATTCGTATCTAAATCTTGTAGAATAGAAGTATTTATCTTTAATACTTAGCTTTAGTTTTTATTGTTGGTAAAGCTCATCTCAGATTGTTTAGGAAATGTTCCACGATCTTCGTTACAAATAAAACAGTTAAAGAAAAATTTATGACCATCAAAACAAATATGAGCAAAGCTTACGACATATGATCAAATGGAATTTTATCGATAGTTTTACTACCTAAATTAGGCTTCGGCGAAAACTGGATTAAATATATCTTGCACTATATCACTAGTGTATAATATTCGATACTTTTAAATGGGATATCTTGTGGCAAAATAATCCCAGAGCGTGGTTGAAGACAAGGAGACCCTTTGTGTCCCTATATCTTTATGTTATGAAAGGAACTTTCATATATCCAATTCGTTTAATAAATCTTTTTAATCAAAACATTTCCAGAAAAATAAAAACGATCTTAAAGAATCATAATTTAATTAAAATATTAAAATATTAAAATATTTTTATTTTGTTTTATTATATTAATTAAAGATAGATTAGTTTATTTAAACTTGCAGTTATAATTTTAAATATTTTTTTAACTAAATGTATATATAAATATTAGTGTAATATATTGTATATTTTGGGTTTTTCAGGTATCCGTTCGAGTTTTGGTTTTATCCGATCGAATTCGAGTATCCACACTGACACTGTATAATATGTTCGAGTATTTTATATATTTCGGTTCAGTCTGGTTACGGGTATGTTGGATCGGTTTCAGCTTCGGGTTAAGGTTTTGAGAAATATGCCCATGGCTGTCCCTGAGAACATATGCAAGTTTTTGCATTTGTCGGAGAGACTAAAAGAAAATATCAATAGCTAGCCTTCAAATTTTTTTGTCAAAAGCAAGCAAGGAGGTTCTAATAAGAGTTGTCTTAATGGTCTTACCAACGTATGTTATGTCATGTTACCGATTACCAAAGACTATTGTGATAAACTTAAATTATGAAATTGTCAATTTCTGGTGGTCGAATTCAGAAACTTTCAAAGGTATTCATTTGAAGAAATGGAAAAAGTTATGTAAACCCAAATCAGAAGGATGTTTGGGTTGTCGGGCTTTGGAAGAATTCACTTTTGCTCTTCTAGCCAAATAACTATGGAGATTATTAGATTTCACTGAATCACTTTTGCAAAAGTATTGAAGGGGAAATATTATAAAAATCAATGCCCTTTAACGGAAAAACGAGTTTTAATCCGTCATTTGGTTGGAGAAGTATATCTTCAGCGAGATATTTGGTTAATAAGGGTATCATTAGGAAGATCAACGATGGTAAATCAATCCTAGTCTGGCAAGATCCATGAATCCCATATGTTTTTCCCCGACCAGCCAACAACATATGTCTTATCTATGTATTCGGATCTCACAGTCAATCAGTTCATTGACCGACAATCTAGGTCATGGAGGGAAAACATACTTCGTTAAAATTTTGATCCTAGTGATGTTAAGCTCATTCTGGGAATTTCTATTTCTAGGAGACATATACCAGATTACTAGGGTTGGCATTTTACCAAACTCGGTAGATATTTAGTTAAGTCTCGATATCAAGCCAAGGAATCTAATTCACTATTAGAGGTGGGACATTAGCAGTATGTACCGCAATAAAGCAGAATGCTAAAGTCCAAAATTTTAAAGCATTACAAGATAAAATTTGAAAATAAATTTCCAAGTAAAAGGAAACATTTTATACGGCAAACCCTAACAAGATATACTGCTGTAAAGCAAAACCTTAATCATTGCGGTATTAAATGTGATGCCAGGTGTCCTTGTTGTGACGCAGAAACAAAGACCATTTATCATGTTCTATTTGAATGTCCACTAGCAATTCAATTATGGGCATCATCATCTATTTCCTCTGCGGTTTACGTTTTTCCAGGAAAATCTATTTGGTAGAACTTGGATTATTTGTTTTGACATAACCCATATCAAGAAGACGTCAATAATTTTATGTGGATTATATGGAATTTGTGGAAAACAAGAAATAATCATTGCTTTACTAATATTGATATTAATCCAAGAACTATCATCCTTCGTGTGAATGCAGACTACAAAGAATGGTTTGCTGCTAGAAGTGAAACATCGAATCATAGGAAACCCTTGGAGGTTAACACTACCTCAAAATGGTCTCCAATTGCATTCCCGTATACATCAAATCCCAGTTTTACAGACTACAAATGTTTTATGGATGGCTCTTAGAGAATCATGGATCTTCAATTAGGTTTGGGTTGTGTATGCTTTCCAGATTCAGTGGAAGTAGAATGCATGGGCCCCCATTGAGTTCATTAAAGGCTTTATGACCTACATTTAGAAATTGAAACATTACTTTGGGTCATGGAGTCACTCTTGTCGCTTCAGATTACGGAGGTGGAGATAACGACACACTATAACTGTTTTGAAGGTAATGAACCAACCGGAGGAGTAGTCAACCTTTTTACCTATGAGGAGTAGTTTTCGAGGTTAAATTTTTTTTATTTCTCTCTATATCTCTTACTATTATTTTGAAATCTTTAAATCATAATACTAATATTCTAATTTATTATATCAGAGAGTCAGTTAATAATTTATTGAAGTAATTTTTTTATCTATTTAAATTTTATAGTTAACAAAAAATGTATTTATTTTTAATCCAAATACTTGAGTTAATACTTTCTTTATACACGTGAGTATTTGCATACTACAAAGTAAATAATAGCAAAAAAAATTGCTTTCAAAAAATTATTGTCAATTACTAAAAATAAAATAATAAAATGTTGAGATGGTTTAACAGTTAATGATTTATCCTTGTTTTTTTTTTCTATGAACACTCAGTTTTTCCATTATGAAAAAACAACTATTTGTCATACTCATACATAGAAAACTCGAACATCAAAAGAAAAAAAATTTAAGTATATCTTTTTTTGCTGTTATATATATAACTGAAAATAAAATGTGATTTAATAAATGTGATATAATATATAACAGAAAATAAAATCTTATACTTGAATTTTATTTTAAGGAAATGTATTTGACTCACATAATATTTGTAAGGATTTATGATGTATTTTATTATGATTTGAGTCTTGTTGGTCGAGTTGAGAAAAAAAGCAATAAAATAAATGGTTATTACAAAACAAAACATAACATGTAACTAATACTTTTTGCAAATAAATGTTGAAGAGAACCTCAACTAAACTCACAAAGCCATAGTTTGAAAGGAAATGATACATTTATAAGTACAACTATGTATGTCCTTAATGATAAGTATGTTGTGAACGAACAGGTTAATATAATAACTAATTAACTTTGGTTAAAACTTCACTAAACCCAAATATTGAATTGGTCAACATTTGACCTTCACTTAACACCACCACTTATACACTCTGGAACATTACTCTTAATGAAGACCAAAGACTTTTCTCATCTTTGAATCCTTTTTCCTCATTTTTTAATAAAGTTGATCACTTGGTCAAATTTTCAAACATAATTTCACTCAAATCAAATCCAAATCCTTTAAATTCCAAAACAACACTCTTTCATCAAACCACAAAACATTTTCATCATCATAGATACCCAAAAAATCTCAGCTTTTTCTCCTCAACTCTCATCATCTATTCTAAATTCATAAATTTTTTTATCATATGCTCTGTTTTCCGGTTCGACCGGTTACACCTCTTAACCGGTTTCCAAATTGACCAGAAAATACCGAATTGACCAAAATTATCATGGATTGGGAGCAGAAGAATTTGATAAGCGAGCTACTTCATGGACTTAATGCGGCAAAGCAGCTTCAAGCTTCGCCGGAGCCATCGCCGTCGTCTTCTTCCTCATGTTTGACGACGGAGATGAAGGGGAATCTGTTGCATCAGATTGTTTCTTCCTACGAGAAAGCTATTCTGATGCTAAACGGATCAATCACACAACACAATCCAACGACGGCGATGATGCAGCTCGCGGCAGATCCGGTTGCATATTCCGGTAAAGTTCCTGAATCTCCACAATCGATTACCGGAAGTCCGAGAAGCGAAGAATTTGTCGATGTGGGATCGAAAGATTGCAACTTTTTAAGCTCTAAAAAGAGGTAAAAATTTGAACTTGAATTGGTTTTATCAGAATCAAAATTCTTGCCCGAAAAAAAAGTAATTAGAGATCTAAAATTAATGAAAAATTGCAGGAAGATGTTGCCAAAGTGGACGGAGCAAGTGAGAATTAGTCCAGAGAAAGGCTTAGAAGGACCTCACGATGATGTCTTCAGCTGGAGAAAATATGGTCAAAAAGACATTTTAGGCGCCAAATATCCAAGGTAATCATCATTATTATCATTGATTAATCACCATCTAATTTCATGATTAGTATGATCATGATACTGATCATACAAATTTATTGACTTACTAAACGAAATGTACTTTTCAGAGAAAAATATATTATTTATTTAAGTAGTACAAATAATTAAGATATTTTTAAAAATCTATATAATGAGAATTTAGATATCTCGTTTTGTTTGAATTTTTGGATAGATTACAAGTTCTAATCAAATAATATCACATAGTTAAATTGAACTATACTGTGATTTGATGATTTGGTTCTATATCTTAGATTTGGACTTAATACAAGCTTTATATTGTCTATCACTAGATCAATAAGATTTTATTTATAATTCAAGTTCCACCACACTAAATTATGTGTTGTTTAGAGTAGAACTCCGACAGAAGAGTGAAGAGGTGGCTTGGCCAAACTCACTTCCGGACTTAATATAACATATTTTAAAAGAATTTCAAATATTTACAATAATGACTTTTGTATGATATATTATTCGAAAATCCAAATAGGGAGAGTAGGGTTCACAAAGATATTTGGAAAATTGTGTAATATACATATATTGTTTGAAGTTTTATAAGAAAGTTTGAGATATGGATTGAAATTTGTTGACTGACAAATAAAAGAAAAAACGATGGTGTCTTAAGAAATCAAGAATTAAAATGAAAAGTGGAAAGACTTATAAAAACGACTTGAAAAAAGGGAACTGATTGTATGCTTTTAAATTTATAATTTAAATCTATTTTTAAAATATTTTTAAGAAATTGTATACTTTATATCAAAATTATTAATTAAATCATTAAAATTAGAAAAAAACGTAGCTAGGATATTTGAGTTAAATTTGCATTTTTTAAAATCTATGTCATTTTTTAAAAAGTAATATTTCCAAATACTTTCTAAAAAATTCTCAAAACGAATTACCTTATTTTCTATATATTTTTTTAGCTTCATTGAAATACCTTAATTAGAAGAAAAAATTGGGTAGTTAACCGAAAATAAAAGGCTTTGGGTAATTTTCTCAAAATTAATTACGTTATTTTCTTGTTGCAGGAGTTATTACAGATGCACATTTCGTAACACTCAGTACTGTTGGGCTACAAAACAAGTCCAAAGATCGGACGGTGATCCAACGATCTTCGAAGTAACATACAAAGGAACACACACTTGTTCACAGGGGATCCGAGCTCTTGAGAAACAGAAACGAGAAGAAACTCAACTCAACTTGAGTAATTACCAAAATACCCTCCTCGACAATCTCAGGACCAATCTCACTGTCCGTACTGACGGACATGAAGGCGACGCTTTCTCTTTCCCCGTTACGTCGTTTTACGACTCAGTCAACGGTGCAACGTTTTGCAACGTGGGAAGTTCTGGACCGTCGGATTTTAATGGATTGATCTCTACTAATACATCCACTGGAAGTTCCCCGATCTTTGACGTTGAATTTCAGTTTGATCCAACGGCTGAGATTGACACTACTTTCCCAACGTTTTTTTATAATTCGATTTGAGTAATTAGAGATCTAAAATATTCTTAAGATTAATATAGTGAGACACTGTAACCAGACAAAAAAATAAAGATTTTTATAATTCAATTAAACTAAGATTAATCATTAATAGTAAAATCATCATAAACAAACAAACCTTAAGATGAAATCCTAAATAAATAAAAATAGGAGAGTCATTTTATTTGCAGAGATGTTCAGTATGAAGAAACTTTGAACATTCTCATTTTTTTTCTACTTAGTTAATGATTCTCTACGACGCAGTCTTGGTCTTATTGTACTCTTCCATTTCTTTCTTGTAAGCTTCCATTAACTCAGCAGCTTTTCCATTATAAACTTGTTTCTCCTCTTCACCAAGTTCCTACAACACAAGTTTATCACCAAAATCAATTTCACAATTTATAAGTGATATTAATTAATCATACAGACTCTGATTTCATATTTTATATGTTGTTACCTTCCATTTCAATGAAATGTGAGCAGTAAGAGTTGTGTTGATGATCCCAGGATGCTCTTCCAACAAGCTCTTTCTTGCGTCTTTGCTGTAATTAATAAAAACAGGTTAAAAAAAAGGGAAGAATGTCATTTTTGGGTATCTGACATGTTTTGTGGATTCTAAGTTATTACCAGAAGAGAAAGTATGAAGAAGCAGGTTTTTTGGGTTTGTTAGGATCAACAGTCTCATTATTCTTCTTGTTCTTCGTTGTCTCTTTCTTCTTCTGAAAGAAACATGTGCTGTGTTAGTGACTTGACTTAGCTCAAAATGGTTTTTTTTCTAAACAAAAGACATGAGAGTTTAGTTTAACCTTTATGATATTGTCAGTTTTCTCCTTCTTTTTGAGAAGCTGGAGAGCTTCTTGTTTATGGAGTTTCATGAGTTCCTCTTCTTCTTTCTTCTGGCTCATGGCTTCTTCTTCCTTTGTCCTTTTGTATTCCTCCATTTCTTTCAGGTATACCTCCTTGTTCTTCTGTGCCATCTGTTAAAAAAATTCCAGGATATGCACAACATAAGTAAAACTAATTTCACTTCTTGTCACATACTATGGCTATTTTGTGACCAGACCTTATTGTAGGGCGCCTTCTGTGCTTCCGACAAGTTCTTCCATTCTTCGCCGGCCATCTTAGCAACCTACACTCATTGTTTATCAACACCGATCTTGCTTCAAGACTTTCAAATGACATTAAGATAAGGCTGACTTCGAATTCATTACTTACCTCCACAACGCTTTTGTTTTCCTCTTTTAAAGCAACCCTCCTCTCGTTTGCATAGATTAGGTACGCAGATATGGGCTGTTTTGGCTTCAGAGGATCCTTTACCTTCCTACAAAACAAGAAATGCATTTTGTTTAGTTGCTTATTACCATCAATAGATTAATTCTTGAGTGAAATAGAGGGATGTGTTCAGTTTTACTTCGATTTTTTCGCGTCTTCCTGTTCGGCTTCCTTAACAAAGTGAAGATATTGATCAAGCAGTTCCATTGCGTTTTTCTGTTTCTGCTCATCTTCAAGAAGTTTCATGGCCTCTCTCTCGCGCTTCTCCTTTGTAATAACTTGGAGATACGCTTCTTTATCTGTATGGTACTTCTCCTCGTAAGGCTTCTTTTCTTCTGCACTCAGAGTCTTCCACTTAGCACCCAGAATGTTCGAAGTCTCCTTGAAGTCAGAATCTGGGTTTTGCTTCTTGATTTCGTTCCAATTATCCTTGCACCACAGTATGTATGGTGTCGATGGTCTCTTTGTTTCAGTTCCATCCTTCTTCTTCTTCTTTCCCTTGTTTTTTTCTTCAGTTTGTGCCAAAGATTGACTGAACGCAAATGTCTGAGAAGCAACATATGTATTACCAAATCAATCACCAAGTATCCATTACCATGATATTCATCACATAAGTAGAGATCATTTGAAGATACAACTTTGAGAATGTAACCAAATCAACATCTATGATCAATCCAACGTAATGGTCGGAAACTAGTCTAAAATCAGAGCCGAAACTAACATCAATCAATTTTGAGAAAGCAACATAACCATTGACATCAACCAGATTTTCTGAATATATTTTAAAAATTCATCTTGAATCAGAGATAGATCTAGGAAACGTACCATGTTAGGCTTAAATTCCTTCATCTTTTGCAGTTTCTTCAGCTCCAGCTTAAGCTTCTCCTGCTGGACTTCCCTAGTCTCGAGTTCCTCATCTTTCTTCCTCAGGATCTCGTCCTTCTCCTTTAGCAAATCCTCCGTTTTATCTTTCTCGATCTTCATCTTCTCCAACATCGCTTGCATCTCCATCAGATCTTTCTCGATCGACTTCGTTTCTTTCCCCTTGCCTGAGACCGACGACAACGACGGTGACTCAACGATGTCATTCTTCTGCTTCAACGGTTTTCTACTGTTTCTCGCTTTCTTCGCCGGAGCAGGATCTGCAACTGTTGCCATGAGATTGAGCTAGAGCGTGTTTTAAAATACTAGATAGAAATGGAGATTTTGAAACCTAGGGTTTGAGATTTAGTGTAGCCTCTGAGAGTGTATCGTGCAGATTTTATATAGAGAAAGCCAAACGGTCGAAAGTTTTGAAATTTCAAAACTGTTCCTTTTGTGTTTTCAAGAAAACGCTTGGCGTCCGAAATTCACGAGCAAATTCGTATTTACTTTTTCAACTTTTGACCGTTCCAATTTATAAAACCAAACCGACTTACTAAACCGGTTTAAGAAAACAGAATTATCGGAAAATTGCAATTTTATATTAATTTAACATAAAGTAACGAACAATATCTCAGAAAAAAATCAAATACAACAGAATCTGCAGCCGCGTTACATAATTTATAAAAAATTGCTCTCATGAAATTTTCTTATGAACCAAAACCTTTTCAATTCATCCCTTAAGATTCAATGAACCGGTTATTTCCCGGTTCGACCATTCACAATGATCTCCTCCAATATGACATCGTTAAAGTAATAAATCGGACCAGGCAAGCACCAATGGAGACAATCGTTCTGCACCGTTGTGTTCTTGTCTTTATCAAACGGCCTGTACTTTGGGTACGGACATGTCAACATCATTCTGGTAAAATCCAAAAGCTTTAGATTCCCACGCTCCGTACTACTTTATTCACATATTTCATCTCCTCTGGTCCTGTTTTCTTACATGTCCCGCCATTAGTGTTAGAATTTGCTATGAAGTCCATAACATGACTCAACGATGTATTGTAACCATAATGGAATCCCAACTCTTTCATGCTTGAATGTTTTGAGTAGCCATGGCATCCAATAGGATTTGCATTCTCCTGGTATGTTGCAGTTCTTAGAAACCATTCCCCAGAAGATAAGACTCGCAAATATACGAGTCCAAGCATTGTCTGGTTTATCAAGGTGAAGCTGGATTGGAGCTGATGAGACACCGTTTGAGTTATCAAAGATAGCAGATTGAACAAGAAAAGGTGACCAAACGTTGGATATTGAGAAATTGTATGAAGGAAAATTCCAATGTTTTGATTTATTGTTCTTATCGTGATAAACTTCAACTGGTTTTTCAACCTGGAACACAGGAAACAAAGACACTTTATATCTTTCTAAGTAAGAAAAAATAGCAAAGCAACTTATTAAAAACTTTACTGTAAATACCATGCAAATCAAAGACTCGACGTGGTTACGCGAAATGGAGTCACCAATAAAACCCCAAGATTTATTCCTCATAAGTTGAAGATATTTCTGAGGATCGAAACGCGGCAAGGAGCAATTGTTAGGCTTCCACTTCCAGTAAAGAAGACCAGAGTCAGGACGGCCATTAGTGATGCAATTTTTATAACCTTCTATAGCGATACCACAAGAGTTGTATGTGTTGATAGGTTTCTCAGGGTCTTTGATCTATTTACCAGTGAATCAATCACACTTTTTAATCTCGATATCTGATCCAATAAACAAATAGATAAGGGCATATTCTTAACATCACCTAAATGTATAGATAGAAATTACGGGTAGCCATAGATCGGATATCCAGATATTCAGATCTGAAACCAAATCTATTATGTTCATTCATTATTATCCAAATTCAGATTCGAACACTATGAATATTCAAAAATAAAATCAATATCCACAAATATCGAGATATGTTATTGTATTATTTAATTGGAAAAATAATATCAAACTTTGTAAAACAATTATAAGAAGAATATATAAGTAAATTTATGGTATAAAAGTTAAAAAGTATATATTTCTAAAAAAGAAAGTAAATTAGGTGAATGTACATAAATTCTTAATGAAGAAATTAAAAAATGATGTTACATAGAGCACCTCGGATGTGCTTAATGGAGGTTCTTAACTTTAAAAAAAAAAAAAAAATTAGAAAAGTAAGAAAAAAAAGGTGAAGGGGTTTTCTATTTAGTAAAATAAGAACTTGGATTTCTCAAATAAGAAACCATATGTAACATGTATCTACATTTGATTGGACAATTTCTTTTAAGAATATAAAATTTAAACAAAAATGAGAGTACAATAAACATAACTTGAGACATTATCATCTAAATAATAATATAGATGGTAATTGAGACAAATAACAACTAGTAATGTTGTTATACCTTTGCATTATTCCTCGGACTAGGTACTAAGAACTAGATCGAACAATAATAGCATAATTTAAACATTATCAACTAAATGGTTCGATAGACGATAAAAAGAAGATAATAACAGCTAATAATGTCGTTAGAATATCACAGTTTGGAGTTGTGAAACTCGCTTCATTGACATTGTGATTCAAGTGTGAAGCCTCAAGTACTGCAACTTCAAGTCTTGTTGTTCACATTATAATATTCCTCTTTCTCTCCTTCAGACTCAATCCTTGAAGTTGCAGCTCGAGTACTCCAAGTGTTATAATGTGACATGTCATTGCTCAAGGAGAGAATGAGGAATATCATAATGTAAACAACAACAACGCTTCAACAGGTAATGCATGTATTTGCTCAATTGTTTTTTACTGAGGTTTGCAAAGTTTCAGTGACATTTTCCCTCGAGTCTTTCTTTGTGTGCAGATGCGATAGTGTAAAGTGACGAAATCAATGGTGCTTGTGATCAACTTCCAAGAAAGAGGAACATAAGCTCTCATTCGTCTGTTCATAGAAACCAAGAAAAACTATGCAAAAATAGAGCAAAATCATCAATTAAGAGCCGAGCTATAGGAGAAAGCATCATCCCAAAAGCTGCTAATCATCCACTACTTTTGTCTACTTCATCACCATCATCATCCACTACTTTTGTTTGCTTCATCACCATCATCATGGTGGAAATTCCTCCAACAAGTGTATGTTTGCTAATTCAAGCTGCTTAGTCCTTTCTTGCAAATATACACTTGTTAGATGAATGTCAGAATAGAGAAATGGCAAGGATAAGTATAAGAAGATGTTTGAGGTAATGGAAAAAGACAACATAGAGTGAAATAATTATGACTTGAAGAAGGAAAGAAAACAAGAAGCTTTTGTTGGCGAAACAAAAAAAAAAAAAGTGGTCAAGAAATCGGAGAAGAAGTATGTTGAATTAGCAAAGACAAATTTGGAGTTGTTGAAGCAGTATGTGCATATCTGAAATCACTTCATGATAAATTTTCAGCCTCAGGTACTCAAATTGCTGTAATGTCAGGGATTGAAGAGACCGATCATCTCATTGGTCAATCAGAGAACAAGGTGAATCATATTGTAAAATAATGAAAGCAACAAGGCTTCAACAGGTAGACATATCTATCTGCATGTATGTGCATAAGTGTTTATACTGAGGTTTGCAAAATCTCGATGACGTTTTCCTTTGAATCTCTCTTTGTGTGGAGATGCGATAGTGTTAAGTGATGAAAGCGATAGTGACTTGGTGAACATGATAAGCATCCAAAAGAGAGTAACATAATAAGAGAGTTCTCATCCTTCTGTCTATAAAAACCAAGAACTATGCAAGAATAATGCAAACTCATCAATTGAGAACAGAGCTTTAGAAGAAAGCATCATCCCAATGGCTGCTAATCATCCACCACCTTTTTCTGCTTCATCATCTTCAGAAAACTATGAGTATGTGGCTCAGCTGCCACGTAATTGTCCTGAGTGGGCAATACCAAAAGGTCACAGAAACAATATGAACAAGTCTTGGAACATTTTGGATGCAGTGAAAACATAACCAAAACTGGTGAATTCAAAATTTCAAACTCTTCATCTTAAGTTCAGCTAGTTATGTAATCTCATAGTTTTTGTTTTCCAATGTTGATATAATATTATCTTTTTAAGTAATCTAGTACACAACTGTTTTATCAACTATTAACCCAAATCAATTTAGCATTCTTCAAAATGGTTAACAATTTCTGAAAGAGAACAATGTTGCAACAGCCAAAATTTCAAATCACTAAGACACTATACGTATTGTTTCTGACAATCTTGTGTACAGAATTCATTGAAGCTACTGTATAAACTCAAGATTGTATTAATACTTTCTGTTATTCGTCGTGAAATACAGACATCTTGAGTAATAAGAACATTCAGGCACAATTTGACTTTTAATCCATCGCATGATCTTATCCAGTTATCAGGTTTAGTTCCGAGAACTGCTGCCATTAAGGTTCTTGAATAGCTCAGGAAGATGGGCGTTGGTGAGTTTGGTTCTCTTGCTGATCTCTTGTTTCTTCTTCTTCTGCTTAGGTTTATTCGATATGCCATTGATCTGTGCAGCGGCTCTCCTCTGTGCAGTGTTCATAACCGGCTTCAAACCAATCTTCAGTAGCTCCTTCTCCACGTCAAGCATGTCGTTTGGGATGTCTATGTCTCGGAATAGAGACTTGAAGTCGTCATCGACCTGAATAGTACCCTTGAAATCATTCGGGTATGCAATGTCCTCTTGGGAATCAGCATTTGACAGTAACCAGATGTGTTTTGAAGCTTTTAGAGCCTGCAAAATGAAAGACAATCCTGAGGACTGGACAAAGTTTTCTTTGAGACCAATCAAGATAAGACCCAGTACAATATTCCCGGAGTTCTATGTCAAAAGTCAACATAGAAATGAAGCCACACTTAAAAAGCTCATACTCATCACATCATTGATCACATCATTGAACTCAGATACGTTTGACACATAAGTATTGTCTTTTCAACCAAACCTTTGTGAGTTATTTTTGAAACGTCAACTTTGTGCTACCAATTACAGCAAAGCATACCTGTAAATCATCCATCACATTAGGGTAAGCATCTTTGAGATCAATCGCCGCAATCCCAGCAGGATACTTCTTTATCAATGAAAGAAGCTGGCTCCTGTCTTTGACATCGTGCTTAGCCTGCAAAAGCACCAGGATCGTAACACACGAAACTTTTCTAGAAGAAAACAGAAAAACTAGTTTCATCTAGGATAAAACTTTAGTTACCTTGTAAGAGAACCTTCTTCCATCATAATATACTTTCGGATTGTTCCTCAAACTATCAAAAACACCCTTATTGGCATGCATATCAACATAGCAAGCTTCATTTATTTGCTCTGGAGTAAATGCTTGTCTTGTCTACAAAAAAATGTAAACTTTCATTTCATGAATGATACATATATTTCTCCCACATAAAGAAAAGCAAGAACAAGAAAGGGGATACAAACCTCATACAAAAGTTCAATGACACGCTTAATTTGAGCTCCAACAGGACCTTTTCTTATGCTATTAATGTGCTGAAGTCGCTCAGTATCGTTTGAAAACTTGACAGGAGCTGCAGGCTTCTGGCTGATTGCTGCAGGGACTATTGACGGCCTCGAAGGCGCGGCTCTTGAAGAAGCAATACTCGAAAGTGTTGATTGGCATTTCACTTGCTGTTTATTGAACTTATCTAGCTGCTCCTTTAAAGCCATCTGAAAGTGCACAGAGAAATCATAAATCCCAACTGTCAAATGGTTATGAACACAGAGACAATAGCAAGTCAAGCAATGATAACATTAAAGAACTGGTTTTGAATTATGTTTGCCACTACTTTGTCTCATCTGATGCTATATGATTTCGTAAAAAGAATAACCCAGGAACAAGATTCCAATTCCTAGATCATACACGAGACAATCCACATCATAGAGTTTCAGAAGATCACGATACGCCTATAGCTTATATCAACAAAAACTAGAATTCGAGCTTGATTCTTGAGGAATTCCCCAAAAATTAGGGTTTTTACTCGATGCGATTTCCAATAACTAGGATTCCGAAACCTAAAACATCACAATAACTCTTCCATTTCTCCATTCACGATCTGCTAAGTTGATTCCGATATGATTTGAGAACGATACAAACCTTGAAAGCTAAGATCAAGAGAGAATCTCCGGTCTTAGGGACTCTTTGTCTCAAGACAATGGAAGGAAATTAGTTGGGAAACTGAGAAGCGAATATAAAAACCGGGAGAAGGAAAAGACGAAGAAGAAACGAAGGAGAGAGAATGATTTGTTTTTTATTGGGCCTAAAAGTGCCGTGTGTACTTGGGCTTAGCAAGTGAAAAGCCCAAATTCAGTTCTGAGGGTTTTGTCTTGCTTTCCAGTTTCCCAACTGAGTTTCTTCGATTGTCTGAGACAGAAGAGTCCACAAGACCGGAGATTTTGTTCTCGATCACAGCTTTCAAGGTTAGATACACTTGAGTTTAATTAGCTTTGTTTTGTTTGTTTTTTCGGTCAAAGCTTTGTTTTGTTTTTATTCTTTTCGAGTTCGTTCATTTGAACACACGAAGCTATTACCTTTTTTGTACAATTGTTATACTTCTTTAGTTATGCTTCTCATTTAGGTTCAAGTATCATCTGGTGCAATTCCACTGCGACACATGTGATCTGTTTATCTTTTTGTTCAATATATATGTGTGGCAAAAGACTCAAAATCCAATCTGTCGTAGCTAATATAAGCTTTTCTTTAGATTTTGTGTCGAAAAGAATCAGTTATGACATGATTTTGATTCTTTCAAGCTCTGAATTTGGTTTTGTTTCTTTAATGACGTAAAGGAATTTTGATGTTTATCAAATTAAGGGTCTTTGTTTGGATGCAGATACTGATTGACTTATAAAATGGCGTTTGCTAGGGCAGCGAGACGACCTGTTGGAGTCTTTTTCTATAGTGCTAGTAGTAGGTTTAGTTCTGGAAATGAGTATTCCACTGTGTCAAGCAAACTGGAAGGCCTGTCTCAGTACAGGAGCTCTGTATTGCCAAACTATTTCCCTGGTTTTGGGAAGCTCTTGCGGAGTTTTAGTTCGGAATCTCCTGCTGTATCTGACCAAATGAGCCTCATCAAGCAACTGAGGGAAAGAACTAGTGCTCCCATTAAAGATGTCAAGGCTTCTTTAGTTGAATGCAACTGGGACCTCGGTAAGAATGTGGTTGAGTTTTGTTTTTTGTTGCATTTTGTTTCTGTTTTCATGTGCTCTAAAATGAAGATTTGACGCAGAGGCTGCTCAGAAGGATTTGAGAAAGAGAGGAAAAGTATTGGCTTCCAAAAAGTCATCACGGACAGCTGCTGAGGGAATGCTTGCAGTTGCCCAAAATGAGGGAAAAGTTGCTGTTATCGAACTGAACTGTGAGACTGACTTTGTTGCTAGAAACGAGATTTTCCAGTACTTGGTTAGTGCCATAGCAATTCACTTAAATTTCTCTATTAGTTGCTAAAAGATGAGCTTCCCTTTATTTATACTATTGCTTTTCTTATTTTATTGACATTGCCTTGCAGGCTTTAGCTATGGCAAAACATGCTTTATTGATTGAAAATAGCTCTCAGCAAGTGTCTGGTGTCTTCCCCTTTGGACCTGAGCTTTTTGAGGTAAAACTTTTGTATACTCACTTGTTTTCATCATGTATCTCTGTTTATTTTCTGTTTGCACCATTGAAATATTGGTACTCAATCTGTGTTTCTAATCACTCCAATGGATGCCGTTCAGGAGTTGAAGCTCAATCTCGATCATCCAAAAGTAAGTGGTGAAACAACAGTTTCAAACGCTGTTACAGAAGTAGCTGCGATAATGGGAGAGAATGTAAAATTCAGGAGAGGTTTCTTGCTGTCAAAATCTTCAGCAGGCGTCCTTTCTGCATATCTCCACACGAGTCCTCAACCAGGTACAAGTTATTCAATATAGTTTCCAATGTTTCTAATCTCTTTTCCATGATAGATTTCTGTGCATTTCTAACTTTTCTTACTTGACAATAGGGTTGGGTCGTATAGCTGGGATTGTCTCTCTTGAAGTAGAAGGTGAAAGTACTCAACTAGAGGCTGTTCAGCGTGTAGGCTCAGAACTAGCCATGCATGTCGTAGCAGCCAAGCCATTATTTTTAAGCAAAGACCTTGTTTCTTCAGAAGCAATAGCAAATGAACGCGAGATTCTAAAGTCTCAGGTTACTGTCACTTTATTGCCTAAGTCTACTTTGCTTTTTTATGAACTTGAGATGTCATTTGTGGAAAAGTCGGCTTATCAAACATGGTATATGACAGGCAGGAAGTACAGGCAAGTCTCAGATGGCTATAGAGAAGATAGTGGAAGGGCGTCTCCGCAAATATTTTGAAGAAGTTGCTCTAATGGAGCAAAAGTTTATTGTGAACGATTCTGTAAACATAAAGGTATGTGGATCTAGCTTTTAAAGCCGTCTGATTTGTCTCTGCAACGCTTGTCATCACTTGTTGAACCAAACTTTTGGATTCCATATTCAACAGACACTGGTGGATAATTTATCCAAGGAGGTGGGTTCACCTGTGAAGGTTACCGATTTTCTGAGAGTCGAGGTTGGAGAAGGAATCTCAAGGTAATATAACACTGGTCTGTATATGTCCACTACGACTTATCTGTGTTTCAAGATTAGTGGCTTATGAATGTGTATATGTTTTGTTTTTGAAGGCTTGAATCATCTGAAGATGAACCAGTTGCTCAAACCGCTTGAAGATGATGAATCAATTACACTTTGGTAAAATTTACAGACCTCTTTTCTTTGGTTCATTAGGTCTGAATTCCTTAAAAACTTCATGGAGACCGTTCTTCATTATGGCAAATAAGATCAATCTTGTGATTGTGCTCATTACTTCTATCAATCTTTTCGCTTCACCCTTGAGAAGTTGTGACAAAACCATGTCCTGTTTGTGTCCTCTTACTAAGATCTTTATACACAACAAAAAACCTTCACTTCTGATCTGTGTTCACTTACCTTTGGGATTGTACTTGTTTATTCTTCTGCTTATCAACAATCAAATTCCATATTTTTGATCCTTTTATAGTTTTTCAGGATAATTATCAAAGCAGAAGATATTAATATGATTGTATCAATTTTTAGTTGTTGACTAGAGAGAAAATGATACTCAGTTCTTCCATAACCCCCAAAGCGAGATGCTTCCGGAATTCCGGTTGTTAGATAAAAATACCAACAGTCGAATTGCCGGTTTACGTAAATCAAAGAAGAAACCGGTCACTTTATTGACTACCCATAACCATCGGTTAGGATCAATGAGAGATCATCGTACGGTTCACACAGCTTCGAATCATAAAGAGTATTGAGTTTCAGTATACCAGGAAACACTCGATAGAGTATTAAAAGCTATATTGATTTTCGAAACAGAGAAAAGAAAAGTAGCAAACTTTGGGAAAAGCAAGTTTCTGATTCCCTCTGCTCCAACTTTTCTCGTGATCATCACTCGTCAGTCTCTCTCTCTCCCACTTCTCTCTATTCTCCTTGGTCGATCATGGTGTTGGAAACAACTCGATCGACGGTTAAACTCTCCAATGTTCCACAAACCATAGTCGCCGACGAACTTCTCCGGTTCCTTGAGCTCCACCTTGGCGTGGACTCCGTATTCGCTCTCGAAATTCCAACTACTCGAGAGAATTGGAAGCCACGAGATTTCGAACTCGTGCAATTTACTTCCCTCGAAGTCAAATCTCGTGCTCAGCTTCTCTCTTCTCAAAGCAAGCTCCTTTGTAAAACCCATAACCTAAGAATCTCTGAAGCTTACGACGACATCATCCCTCGACCTGTAGATCCCAGGAGAAGACTAGAGTGCATCGTTTTGACTGTTGGGTTTCCTGAAGCCAATGAAAGTAGATTCTGTGACCTAGAAAAATGGGAAGGAGTGAGGTGTTGGATTATGGAAGAAAGGAGGAGAATTGAGCTTTGGGTTTGGGAAGGTGGAGAATGTTACAAGGTTGAGGTTAGATTTGAGGATATCATTGAAACTGTTGGATGCTACGTTAATGGAGCTTCTGAGAATAATGCATTTCTTCAAAGGGTAAAACGTTATTTCCTCAAATTTCTCTCAAGTGTTTGTGTAACAGTGAGATTCTTTGGGTTGTTTAGTACCTTGAAATTTGTCCTTTTATAGTATAATATATAATGTAAACTCAATGGAATGAAATTATTTTGATCTGGTTTGATTTGTTATGACAATGTGACTCTGAGTTTCGTTCAGTTTCTGTAAAAATGACATTAAGAAGGTTTTTGGGTATATTCAGGAGATCTGTTATTAATCATATGCGTAAAGGAGCTCGTGGATGGAAGTTTCGGCTTAGATTTGAGACTAATATTCCGCACACATGTTAAATTACTGCAAAAGTTGATGGATATTTGGTTCTTTGAATATTATAGCTTTATAGATTGATCAACCTGCATGAGACTGGATTGGTTTCTACAGTTGTCTTATCTTTGTCTCTTCTGATTCGTTTTGTTTACTTATTCTCTTATTTAAGCTGAAATATGGACCGAAGATATTTAAAAGAGTATCAGGACCTCATATAGCCTCAAAGTTTAAATCTAGTCAGTACCGTTTCTGCAACGAGGATTTTGGATTTCATGTGGATTCACACAACTGATTTCTCTGGTTCAAAATCAATTGGAACAGCCACTTGCTGTTGTGTGGAAGTCCACAAGGATTCAACGATGAGACATTTTATCGTGCTTTCCTTTCTACAGAGAAGACAGTTTGAGTCTACCTACTGTGGATGGGAATACCTTTGCCTCTGCATATCAGATTGTTCCCCTCTTGAATGCCGTTGATCTGGGGATAGAGTATGAGATCCTTTACCAACTCAATTCTCTGGTTCATGCGCAGAAAATTTCTCTTTTCACTGTTTCAAGTATGGAATTGGTCAACACCCTTTGTGGTTTGAGGTTGGAAACTGCATTGGTGATTCTCAAGAAACTACACCAGCAAAGCTCTATATGTTATGATCCTGTCTCCTTTGTCAAGACTCAGTCTCAATATGTGGTTAAGAAGATGACACATTCTCCTGCATCAGCCTATAAAAGATTGACCGAGCAGAACATAATGAGCTGTCAAAGAGCCTACGTTACACCCTCAAAGATGTATCTGTTGGGTCCAGAGCTTGAGACTGCCAATTACGTTGTGAAGAACTTTGCAAAGCATTCCTCAGATTTCATGAGAGTTACCTTTGTGGAAGAAGACTGGAGCAAGCTTCCAGGGAATGCTATTTTACGAAACCCTTTAGAACCAACCTTTATCACAGGGTGTTGTCAATCCTTGGAGAAGGGATCACTGTTGGGCCTAAAAGGTTTGAGTTTTTGGCTTTTTCAGCGAGTCAATTGCAAGGAAATTCGGTCTGGATATTTGCTTCTAACGAGAAAATAAAAGCGGAAGATATAAGAGAATGGATGGGTTGTTTCCGTAAAATCCGAAGCATTTCTAAATGTGCTGCTAGGATGGGTCAGCTGTTCAGTGCTTCACGACAGACACTTAATGTTCGTGAACAAGATGTTGAACAGATTTCTGACATCGAAGTGACTACCGATGGTGCTGATTACTGCTTCTCGGATGGGATCGGGAAAATTTCATTGGCATTTGCTAAGCAAGTTCCACAGAAGTGTGGACTGAGTCATATCTCTTCAGCATTTCAAATTCGATATGGTGGCCACAAAGGTGTGATTGCCGTTGACCGCAGTTCCTACAGAAAGCTATCCCTGCATGATAGTATGCTAAAGTTTGAGTCCAATAACAGGATGCTTAATGTAACCAGATGGACAGAATCGATGCCTTGCTTTCTAAACCGAGAGATCATATGCCTTTTGTCAACACTCGGAATAGAAGATACAGTGTTCGAGGCGATGCAAGCAGTGTATTTATCTATGCTGGGGAATATGCTTGAAGACAGTGATGCAGCACTTAATGTTCTACAGAAACTGAGTGGAGAAAATTCCAAGAACCTGCTAGTTAAGATGCTGCTACAAGGATATGCACCTAGTTCAGAACCACACCTCTCAGTGATGCTTCGTGTACACCACGAGAGCCAGCTATCTGAACTAAAGAGTAGGTGCAGGATACTTGTCCCAAAAGGAAGGATCTTGATCGGTTGCATGGACGAAATAGGTATTCTGGAGTATGGCCAAGTGTACGTTCGTGTAACCTTGACTAAAGCAGAACTGAAATTCCGAGAACAGAGATACTTCCACAAGATTGATAAGGAAACTTCTGTGGTGATTGGGAAAGTAGTTGTGACGAAAAATCCATGTCTTCACCTGGAGATGTCAGAAGCAATATATGAAGTTAATTTTGAAGAAAAGGAATATCTCGATTGCATCATCTTTCCTCAGAAAGGAGAAAGGTACAATAGTTCAATTCTTTCGAGCCACACACCAAAGCAGAAACCATATGCTTCTGACTACTAATCTCGACTAAGTTGATGATTTGTTTCTCCTTGATTTGTTGACTTTACAGACCACATCCGAATGAATGTTCTGGCGGTGATCTCGATGGTGACCAGTTTTTTGTTAGCTGGGATGAGAAGCTTATACCAAGCCAAATGGACCCTCCAATGGACTACGCTGGAAGCAGACCTCGTCTGATGGATCATGATGTCACCTTAGAGGTCAGTTTCTTGAAAAGTTTCTGATGATGTGAAAGTTTCCTTATTTTTAGAGCCAAGCTGATTGTCGCTCTCTTTTTTCACTCTGCCTTGTAGGAAATTGATAGGACTTCGCTGCTCACGTTACACGAAACCTCACCGAGGCGTTACGCGTTGATCGAAACAAAGCTACACGATGGATCGGGTTTCACGAGAGCCCACCTCTCCCTTTCACAAGAGACCGAAAACTTGTCTAACTAAAATGTAAAAAGGCTCACTACATATATAGTGGACCTGACCTGACTTAATATAGTTCATATACTAGCCCAAAACCCAACTCCAATAGAATTGTAATAGCTGTTACTCGACTTTACAAACCTGAAACATAACCTACGATTAAAGACTCTAACTCACGTACCTTAGTTTATTGCTGGACATATCCCTCTTTGCTTCTTCCTCACGTAGGCTCTTAGTGGTCTATCAATACCCCCGCCCACGAAAGCCAGTTTGCCCTCAAGCTGAAAGTCCGGGAATTGGCGACTCAAGTCGCGGATTTTAATCCAAGAGGACTCATGCTCTGGTAAGCCCTGCCACGAGACCAAGCCTTCCAGATGACCTTCCGAATCATAGCGTGTATCCCGCACGTCTGCAGGAGTGAAGATTACCTCTGAAGCCGTGTCTAATGCTTGCGGAATCGGTGTAATACTCGTCACAGCCCCTTTCACCTCCTTTAGTTGGGACACGTGAAAGACTGGATGAATTCGGGACAGAGGAGGAGTTGAAGGCGATAAGCCACGAGTCCAACTTTCTCAATGATTTGAAAAGGTCCATAATATCGGGCTGCCAACTTCTGGTATAGGCGGCGGACCACTGACTGTTGTCGGTATGGTCGCAACTTGAGGAACACCATCTGACCGACGACAAAGTCCACCTGACGCCGCGATGCATCCGCATACTGCTTCATGTGTGCCTGTGCTAATAGTAAGTTAGTGCGAAGTACCTCAAGCATGACATCACTCTCCCGCAATGATTGTTCCAGCTCGAAGTTGGAAGTGCTCCCATGTTCAAATGGTATAATCGGTGGTGGTTCCCGACCATACACCACCCGAAATGGTGAAGTCTTAATCGCCGTGTGGAACGATGTGTTGTATGCAAATTCCGCCCACGACATAAATGTAAACCATTAACGCGGAGACTGCGAGATGAAGCACCGAAGATAAGTTTCGAGGCAACGGTTGACGACTTCCGTTTAGCCGTCTGTTTGTGGGTGGAATGCGGTGCTAAACTTGAGATCCGTGCCAGCTTGTTTAAAACATTCTTTCCAGAAAATACTTTGGAATATTTTGTCTCAGTCCGAGACGATAGATTGCGGAATGCCGTGAAGTCGAACCATCTCCTTTGTAAAAACTGCAGCCACATCAACAGCAGTATAAGGGTGTTTAAGAGCTATGAAATGCGCGTACTTACTAAGGCGATCCACCACAACCAGAATGGAATTAAATCCCCTCGAAACAGGAAGACCTTCCACAAAGTCCATGGACACGTCTGTCCAAACTTGTTTGGGAATGGGTAACGGCTGCATGAGGCCCGCGGGTGACTGGGTGTTGTATTTGTGGCGCTGGCAAACTTGACAGGCTGCCACATAACGAGTAATATCGTGGCGCATCCCCTCCCAATAAAACACTTGACCTATGCGCTTAGTTGTTTTGAGGACTCCTTGATGGCCAGCACTTTTGCAGTCATGTCCTTCATGCAGTATGAGTGCAACATGTGGAGAAGAACGTGGAATTACTAATCTATTACGAAAGAAATGTCGATCGTTTACCACTGTAAAACGAGAGTCTGTGCTTGTGGCGCCCAACACTTCGGCTATCTTCGCCTGAATCGAGGCGTCAGCTGCTATTTCCGAATATAACTCATGAATCTGCAAAGATGCAGGTAAAGACAATGCAAGACACCATTCCATAGGGCACGAGTATAACTCGTGAAAAGATATTCGAGATAAACCGTCAGCCGCCTTGTTTTCGAGTCCAGGTTTGAATTTAATTTCAAAGTCGTAACTCAACAGTTTTATTAACCAACGTTAGTAGTCCATAGTAACTTCACGTTGTTCCAAAAGAAACCGTAAGCTCTTCTGATCCGTGCACACGATGAAGGAACGTCCTAATAGGTAATGTTTCCATTTTTGCACGGCGAAGACAATCGCCATCAGCTCTCTTTCGTAAATCGGTTTGAGTTGTTCCCGCTCCGTCAATCCATGGCTGTAATAAGCGATTGGATTCTGTTTCTGCATAAGAACGGCACCCACACTAAAACCAGAAGCATCAGATTCAATAGCAAAAGTGTCAGAGAAATTAGGAAGCCATAAAACTGGAGCCGATTACATAGCTGCCTTCAAAATCTCAAACGCCTCTTGTGCTTTAGGAGACCAAGAGAAGCTGTTCTTTTGGAGTAATGTTGTAAGCGACTTTGCGATGCCCCCGTAATTTTTAACGAACCGACGGTAGTAACCCGTCAATCCTAAGAACCGGCGGAGTTGCTTCACAGATTTAGGAACTGGCCACTTCTCCATCGCCTCTGTCTTCGTTGGATCAAATGCTACGCCCGCGCTGGATATTATATGTCTGAGATATTCAATGTGTGCTTGTGCAAATAAGCACTTCTTCTTGTTGGCAAAGTTTTGCTGCGCAAAAAACACATCAAAAACTGCTTGTAAGTGGCCTATATGTTCTGTAAGGGACGAGCTGTAACTTAAAATGTCATCAAAGAAAACTAAAACAAAACGATGTAAGAAGGGGCGAAAGAGATTATTCATAAGAGCTTGAAACGTGGCTGGTGCATTCATCAATCCGAACGACATGACTAAAAATTTGTAGTGGTTGTCCATAGTGCGGAAGGCTGTCTTCTCGATGTCAGCCTCACACATCCTGATCTGATGGTATCCCGATCGCAGGTCCAGTTTAGAGAATATCACTGCGCCATGTAGCTCATCCAGTAATTGATCAATCATCGGGATCGGGTATTTATTTGGTACTGTAGCTCGGTTCAGAGCTCTATAATTCACACGGAAACGCCACGAGGAATCTTTCTTTTTGACTAAAAGGACCGGGCTCGAGAACGGACTGGCGCTCGGTCTGATTATGCCTGATTCTAGCATCTCATTCACCAACCTCTGCATCTCTTCTTTGTGAGCATGCGGATATCTATACGGACGAACTAAAATCGGAGAAGTTCCCGGTTTGAGGTAAATGGCGTGCACATGACCCCGTAGAGGAAGAAGGTCAACCAGAGCTGTAAAGACTGATGCATAACGAGATAGCAACTCTGTAATGCGTGGATCATAGGAAGTAGACAAAACCTGCGTTGTCACAGCTAATAGTAGACGACAAATATTTAAGAGATCGACTAGGGTAAAGAAGGGAAGAATCACCGTGTAAAGTGACTGTATGACCAGCATAACAGTTCGTTAGTGTGTGCTTATCCCAATTAACCATACAATCTCCTAATGTACGTAGCCATTTCATTCCTAAAATCACATCAGCTCCACTAGCGTCTAATTCTATAAAATCTGCTTCAAATCGACAACCAGCAATTTGAAAAGGTATATTAGAACAAATTCCAGACCCTGAAACCACGACGTCGGTACCTAGCAACACCGAACAATTTGTGACATAAACGCTAGGTAATTTTGCTTTTGAAACTAACCGATGAGAGATGAAATTGTGCGTGGCCCCGCTGTCAAACATGATGACTGTCTTTGTTTTTTCTGAAATATCCCCACACCTTCGTTGCTGTGAGGTGATCATTGCGCAGAAACACCTGCAAAGACAATGTGCAACATTCGGAAATTGTAGAGTGAGGAACTACCGTAGGTGAAGACATATATTCTTTTATGAGTTCCACCTCCTGACCATCAACAACTGTAAGGACTTTTAAGTGTTTATTCGGGAAATCATGACCCGGATGATAACATTCCGCACACCTAAAACACTGCCCTCAACGTCGACGTTCTGAATACTCTTCCGGAGATAACCTCTCTGGACTATTTTCTGTTACGGCCAGAGTCTGTTGGCCTGAACTTGGAGATGTTGACGTGTAAGTGTGTGACGACACAGGTCTGGTTCTCCACTGTGTAGATCTACTCGGTGTTTTCTCAGTCCCAGCTGGCCAATTCCAAGGTGGAGTGACACGAGTGTTGGCCACCACCTGACACAACGTTCTAGCTTCAAGGCGAACCACTGCTTCAATAAGTGCGTCTAGCCCCACTGGTTTCAGAGACATTACAATATCCAACAACGCCGGAGACAACGCATTGAGTAAGATATGCTCCAAGTTAGTGTCTGTCAAATTCGGCACCTGAAAGGATAAGTCCTCAAACTCCTCTAAAAGTGTTGCTAAAGAACCTGTTTGCTTTAAAGCAAACAATCGCTGATCCAGAGGATCTGTGTTCCCAAAGCGTTTAATGACCAGTTCTTTAAAATCTACCCACGATAAGAATGGCTTAAGGCGATTCTTCCAATTAAACCAACTCAATATTGGTCCTTCGATGCACCTAGCTACCAAACGTAGCTTCTCTTCCTCAGTGTAAGCTCCCACCACAAAGAAATTCTCGACTCTAGCGATCCAATCAAACACATTTGTACCATCAAACACCGGCATTTCAATCTTCTGAACTGACACATCATGTAAATCATGTGGAAACGTATTCAATGCAGTATTATGATGTAGTGAAGGATTCGCAGAATGTAAAGAGTTAGACACAACCTGATTTGTGCTTGTATGCAACTCCAAAGGTGGAACGAGGGATTCCTTGACATTACTGATCTTGTTGCGATCGGTCAACAGAGTGATAACGGAGATGTCGCTAAAGGCGGTGACGAATCTTGAACCGGAATCGACTCCTTAGGAATATGAATCGATGAAGTTAAAGATGTTTGTAATGTCGCGGGCAATGGAACAGTAGGCGTTACTTGCCGGAGAAGACTCTCAATCGCTAAGAATTGCGTCGTAATCGTTGATTCGAGTCTTGCAATTCGAGTATTAGATTCTAAGATATGCGATTCTAGAGTATCGAAGCAAGTAGAATTCCCATCAATTGCTTCCTCCATACTTGCTAATCGTTCTTTATTTGTTTTCTCTGGTCCCATGAATCAAGAAGATGACCGCGGCACAGAGATGGCTCACCGCACCAATTGATATGACTTCGCTGCTCACGTTACACGAAATCTCACTGAGGCGTTACGGGTTGATCGAAACAAAGGTACACAATGGATCGGGTTTCACGAGAGCCCGCCTCTCCCTTTCGCAAGAGACCGAAAACTTGTCTAACTAAAATGTAAAAAGGCCCAACACATATATAGTGGACCTGACCTGACTTAATATAGTTCATATACTAGCCCAACAACAGCCCAACTCCAATAGAATTGGAATAGCTGTTACTCGACTTTACAAACCTGAAACATAACCTACGATTAAAGACTCTAACTCACGTACCTTAGTTCCTTGCTGGACGTATCCCTTTGCTTCTTCCTCACGTAGGCTCTTAGTGGTCTATCAGAAATCCACAAATTTTTCGTCAATTACATGATAATCGACACACTGGGGGCGATCTCAACAGCACATTTAGTTCACACAGACCGTGATCCAGAAAAGGCCAGGAGCCAAAAATGTTTAGAGTTAGCAAATCTTCACTCTAGAGCTGTTGATTTTCAAAAACTGGAGCTCCAGCTGAGATGCCTTATACCTTACAGCCCAAAGAGTTCCCTGATTTCCTGGAACGGTTTGAGAAACCAACATACATCTCTGAGTCTGTCTTTGGGAAATTATACCGTGCTGTGAAAAGTTCATTAGCACAGAGAAAGCCAGAAGCTGAGAGCAAAGACACGATAGTTTATGACTCCACACTTGAAGAAGAAGCTGGCTTTGAGAGTTTGATAGAGACAGTAAAATCCCATAAAGACATGTATGGTGAGAAACTGACCTCGCTGATGATATACTATGGAGCAGTCAACAAAGAGGAGATTCTCACGGGAATTTTAAAAACCAAGTATATGTATCTGGCGAGAGACAACAGGAGGTATGATGATATGAAGGATAGAATCACGTTATCTGTGAAGAATTTGCAGAGAGAGGCTATGGGATGGTTCGAGAAGAGCTGCAAAGATGAACAACAGAGGAAGAAGCTAGCATCATATGTAACATACAACCTGAGTCATAGCGATGAGAATTTGACATTCTTGAGTTTTATGTGGATCGTAGGTGACATTTTGCTGGAGATAAAGTCTGAAAATGCACGGAGACAGGTCATTGAAGAAGAACAAGCAACTGAGCTTGTCTCCACTTGATTATCTACCACTCACTTCTAGGTTTTAGTATAATTGCTAATCAAGACTTGAAACCAGCAATAGAACGTCAATGTTATCCTAATTATCAAGCAAGCTACAAATGTAAAGCTCATAACTGGAAGATTAGTTTCTAGTAAGATCATTTGATCGAGTCTATGTGTACTTCTAAAAGTATGTCATACGCCTAAAAACTATTTAGACTGAAGAACATGAACAATGCATCATCTACAATAGTCTCTGAACATGGTGTAAGTTGGAATTGTGATCCGCATATTGATCATTTAATAGCGTAGCAGTAATCTAGTATTTCAACAATCTCAAACACGAATATTAGAGAAAGAAATCGATGAACACAAGAAGAATTTGAATAATATGAAGTCCTTCTCTTATTAATCTCAACAAGGGAAAATAACTCAAAACCCTTACAATTCCACAAATCTCTCAACTTACTAAATCTCATGTATCTATATCATATATATACTTATCAACAAACCAAATCTAATAAGGAAAAGATATAGTCATTAAACAGAACCAATACATAACTTAACCAAAGACTAACTTGGTTCACAAGTAATCTTAAGCTTAACCAACATTCTCCCCCTTAAGCTTAAGATTGCTTGTGTCCACAACCCCAAATAAGATCTCTAATCTCTTTGAACCGTATTCTTCCAAGCGCTTTTGTCAAAATGTCGGCTCTTTGCTCACTCCCGGGTACATGTTCCATCTCCACTTGTTCATTCTCAACACATTCTCTTATAAAATGATATCTCGTATGTATGTGTTTGCTGCGTCCATGGAATACCGGATTCTTCGTAAGTGCTATGGCTGATTTGTTGTCCACTCTTAGTATAGTTTTGTTGTGATCCTCTCCAATAGCTTCTCCGAGCAATTCTTGTAACCAAATAGCTTGTTTCGCAGCTTCCGTTGCTGCCATAAACTCCGCCTCACACGATGATAGTGCAACAGTTTCTTGCTTTTGTGAACACCAAGTTATAGGGCAATTGTTTAGGTAGAACACATGACTCGTGGTGCTCTTTCCGTCATCCATATCCACGTTGTGTGAGCTGTCACTATACCCAATCAGTTTCACTCTTTCTTCTTGTCGAAACACCAAACCAAACTTAGTTGTACCGCGCACATATCTCAAAATTTGTTTCAAGGCAGCTCCATGTGATTCTTTAGGATCATGCATATATCTACTTAGCACTCCAACGCTATACGACAAGTCTGGTCGCGTGTGCAATAGATACCTAAGACTACCAATACTTCTTCTATACTCAGTCGCGTCTATACTCCTTTCTTTGTCCGCTTTACTCAGCTTCAAATTCATCTCCATTGGAACATGACATGCATTACACGAATCCATGTCAGTCTCGGCCATAATTTTCCAAGCATGCCTCTCTTGGCTTAACATAATGCCTCCTTCGACTTGATGCACCTCAATGCCAAGATAAAATGTTAGCTTACCAAGGTCACTCATTTCAAAGACCCTTGCCATATCCTTTTTGAATTCTAATACTAACTTCAAAACAGAATCCGTAACTAAGAGATCATCAACATAAACGGCAATCATGATTAGATGTCCATCTTCATTCTTCCTATAAAGCGACAGCTCCTTTGAACACCTATGAAACCTTAACTCACGAAGAACTTTGTTTAGTTTATCGTTCCATGCTCTTGGAGCTTGCTTCATCCCATAGAGTGCCTTTCTCAATTTGTAGACCTTTCCCTCACTTCCTCCGACTTTAAAGCCCTCCGGTTGCACTACATAGACTTCTTCCTTCAAGTCTCCATGTAGAAAGGTTGTTTTCACATCAAGATGATGAATTACCCAGCCTTTTGAAGCAGCTAATGCAATGATAAGACGAATTGTTTCAATACGTGCTACGGGTGCAAAGACTTTGTCATAATCAATGCCTTGCTTTTGGACGTATCCCTTTGCCACCAGTCTTGCTTTATACTTATTAATGCTTCCATCAGAATTTCTCTTGATCTTGGACACCCACTTCAAGCCAATTGGTTTACCACCAATAGGAAGATCAACTAAATCCCAAGTTCGATTCTTATCAATAGAGAGAATCTCATCTTCACATGCATCTATCCAAACCTTTAATTGTTTAGCCTCACTAAAACACCAAGGATCATCATTCATTGAGAGTAAAAGTCGTTCTCCCTCTAGTTCCGCTAAATAGAGTTCAAAGTCTCCTAAGTGTCGGGGGGTTACCTTGGGCCGAGACGACCTTCTCGGATGCGGCTCGCTATCCTCCTCGTCCTCGGTGGTCCCTTGGTCGCCAGCTTCGGCCAAAGCATCACCCATGGGTTCTTGAGAGCTCGACGAGCACGCTGGTATGGATCCTCGCTCCCCGCCCACGGTTCCTCGAATGTCCGAGGACCGATCGCGCCCCTCGGCTTCTCCCGGAAGCCGATTGCGTCCTTCGACTTCTCTCGGCAGTCGATCACGTCCCTCAGCTTCTCTCGGCAGCCGATCACGTCCCTAGACTTCTCTCGGCAGCCCCTCTCCTTCCCATTGCATCTCGATCTCGAACGTATCACATCCGTCGATCATTCCCGAGCCCTTTGCGTCCCAAGTCTAAGAATATTCTTCATCGAACACAACGTCTCGACTTACTACAATCTTCTCCGTAGTAGGATTAAGCATCCTATACGCCTTAGAGCCTGGTTAAACACCTAAATGTACTAAGGCTTGCGATCTATCATCAAGCTTCCTTCGACCCGCTTCTTCAGTTCTTGCGTAAGAGACACAACCAAACACCCTTAATTGTCCTAGATTAGGCTTCCTTCCCTTGAACACTTGATAGGGTGTTTTTTCAACCAACGATCTAGTAGCTATTCGATTTATGAGATAGGTAGCATATCGGACTGCTTCCCCCCATAATTCATGCGGCATGTTCATGTGTTTCAACATGCTCCGTGTCATCTCCATCAATGTTCTATTACGCCTCTCGACTACCCCGTTTTGTTGAGGTGAATATGGAGCAGTTAAATGCCTATGAATTCCGTGCTTTTCGCTAAATCTTTGAAACTCGAGAGACATGAACTCTCCTCCCCTATCTGTCCTTAATGTCTTGATCGTCTCTCTTGATTCTTGCTCGGCCAAACTCTTGAAACTTTGAAACTTCTCCAAAGCTTCACTCTTCTCCCTAAGCAAAATCGTCCACATATACCGAGAGTAATCATCAATGAGAACAAATACATATCTCTTGTGTGCTGGAGTTTTAGGTGTAATAGATCCACAAAGATCTCCATGTATCAATTCAAGAGGTCTTGTGGCCCGAAATTGGTTGCTTGTGGAAACGATCTCCTTGCTTGTTTCCCACGGAAACACGATACACACATCTCCTTCTCGACATTAATTTTTGGTAGTCCATTGATATACACGCATTTTAAAATAATTTAGGAACCATTTCTAGTTCACTTTTCATACATATATGTTACATTTATGTCATATTCGAGTCATATATAGGTGTTACGCGCATGTTACATTTACATAGCATACGCATTGCATTTGGGTTATTTTCAGGAAATGGGACTTGGACTGTCACTCAGCGGTAACTTCCCCAGTGGGACTCGGACTGTCACTCAACGGTAACTTCCCCAGTGAGACTTCACCTTTGACGTGCCAAGTCAACTTCACCTTTGACGTGCCAAGTCAACTTCACCTTTGACGTGCCAAGTCAACTTCACCTTTGACGTACCAAGTCCAACGACTCGACTCGGTCCACGAAGTCGAGTCAACTATCTTTCTTAACTTTTCCTTTTTTTACTTTTTAGGTAAAACGGGGAACGATTATAAATACCCCCGTAAGGTTACAAAGTAGAACACGCTTGAACACTGTTTTCACAACCCTTCAAGTTTTTCATTGTTGTAATTCCAGAACAAGAACTCCACTTTTGTTTTATGATCTTTTGAATTTAGTTTCAGTTTGTTTTTATTCTCAGTTTACTTTCTGATTTTTATTATTATGTCTTCCAACTTTAGCGTTATCTTGATTGTTTTACCTATGAAGTCTGAGTAGTTAATTTAAGGTTTCTGAGGGAACGGACTAGATCAGCGTGGACCTTAAAGTCATCTAAGTCACTTAAGAGTAGAATAATATCATCTCTTTTGTTTCGGTGTTTTTAATGCTTGTTCCTTTCTGATCAATTGAAACATGATTTTAGATGTTTAACTCCCGACGGGTGCGTTGAACCGTCTGACTTAACCGTTTCAAAGATCTACATTCTTAGACTAAGGGATTAGTTGTCTAAGGTGTTTATTAGGCTCGTTTAAACTGTTATTTCATTCTAGCTAGGTTGTTAAACGCTTATGATGATAAGGTCTGTCGATAGCTTTGCTAAGGTTGTTTACCACGAGAGTGGACTCAGTAGTTATGAGTTTATTGCCTAGAGATTGTCTCTGTGAGAGTTTGTTAAGCGATTTAGTGACTTTAAGTGAAACGCTGATCCGTTATCTCCGCCCCTTAAGAAACCCTTTCTCTTATTCATTGTTTACACTTGACATTTGTTCTTTACCGAACTTTGTTACACTATTTGTTCTTTACTGCACTTTGTTATGCTATTTGCTCTTTACTACACTTTGTTACGCTATTTGCTATTTACTGCACTTGTCACGCTGTGTGCTCTTACTAAACTTTGTTCAGCTGTTATTTTCTACCTCACTTGGTTTCATTGTTTACTTTTTACTTTTGCTTTCGGTTCCCGTTGTCTAAATTGCTCACTTAGGTCGATAGATAACAAACCACTGAATTGACATGGCTTGAATTAGAGTAGTCTATCACATTTTAATTGTTAGTTACACTCCCCCTTGGATTGACACTTATTGTTCTACATCGACATCAGTATAATAGGATTTGAAAAACAATTGAAAAATCTTGTTATCATCCATCTACCAGCTCCTTGTTGATCATGGACCTCATTGTTTCTGGATTTACATGTCCTAACCGAGCATGCCATCTCACGGATTCCTTTGAACACACCAAGTGTAGTTGCTCCACAACTTTAGCTTCTAGCACGACTTTGTAAAGTCGATTTCTTGAACGGGTTGAATTTATCAGCACTTGGCCTAGGCGGTCACACACAATCAACATATTTTTCTTCATTTGAACCTCACATCCCGATTCTGTTGCTTCGCCAAGACTAATGATATTACTTTTCAACTTAGGAATGTAGTAAACATGGTGAAGAAACTTCGTTTCTTTGGTCTTAAGCATGAAACTAATAGAACCACGTCCTTCAATGTCAATTCTAGAGTCATCCCCGAACTTAACCTTGCCGGTTATACTCTCATCAATAGAAACAAAGAACTCACGGTTTTCACACATATGATTACTAGCCCCGTTATCAAGGTACCAAACCCCTTTCGAATCCTGTTTTTCTTCGAACTTGCTCGGATTTACTTTATTCTCATTCAAGAATACCACTTCATTCATCATCAAAATATCTGCCTTTTGTGTGTCATCACCACTCACCTCCTCGGTTTCTTGCAATTTTAGCGTTCGATCCGGACAATTTACAGCATAATGTCCTTTCTTGTCACACTTGAAACAAGTTATACTCGATTCAAGTTTTAGCAAGCGATCGGGACAGTTTGAGGCGTAGTGTCCTTGCTTCTCACATCTAAAACATGTGATTCTATTTTCCCGTTCCTTATCATTCCATTGACGACCTTGATCCGTACCGGATCGTCCCCAACCTCTTCCTTTTCCACCAAAACGTCCGCCCCTTCCTCTTCCACGGCTCCCACTATTTCCCTCATCATAGTGAGTATACATTAGCTTGTCTTGCTCTTCTTGTTCCTCGTCCTCAAATCCAATACTTTCTTCATTGGCTTTCAATCTCCCAACGATATCCTCAAAGCTTGTTGTCTTTAGATCAAGAACTTGTTCTAAAGAAGCAACAATATGTATGTATCTTGCCCGTGGTAAACTCTTCAAAAACTTCTTTACAAGTTTTGTTTCTTCAATTGTTTCTCCAAGTGAAGATGTTTTTGATGCAATTTCTGAAAGTTTTCCCACGAAGGAATCAATCGTATCCGAGTCTTTCATTCTAAGGCGATCAAATTCTGCCATTAAAGTTTGAAGTCTAGCTTATTTTACACATTCGGCCCCAACATATCTTGTCCTAATTGCTTCCCACACAGATTTTGCTTGATCAAGCTCTCCAACTTGCAAAATCAAAGATTCGGGTATTGATTGAAATAATAAAGCAATAGCCATATTATTTTTCCTTCTGGAATCCTCACCCAATTCGATTGCCTCCCATACCTCGTTTACCTTGAGAGCAATCTTCATTCTTATGGCCCATACCGTGTAATTATCTTTTGTAAGCATAGGACACTTGATTTGTGAAGAACTTCCTCCAACCTTCATCGTGAATGATCCTTCACCACTCGAGTTCTCCTCTTCGCCTTCGATCTTCTTTTCATCCTTAGCCATGATCTTTCTCTAGCTCTGATACCAAATCTAGTATTTCAACAATCTCAAACACGAAAATTAGAGAAAAAAACCGATGAACACAAGAAGAATTTGAATAAAAAGAAGTCATTCCCTTATTAATCTCAACAAGGGAAAATAACTCAAAACCCTTACAATCCCCCAAATCTCTCAACTTACTAAATCTCATGTATCTATCTCATATATATACTTATCAACAAACCAAATCTAATAAGGAAAAGATATAGTCATTAAACCAAACCAATACATAACTTAACCAAAGACTACATAGCTTAACCAACAAGTAAGAGATTTGTCTTCTTCAAGACAAGGCACGTCCAATGTAGCTTGAAACTTTTGCAACGCAGTCCCATCTACTTCGTGGTGTTTCCAATCTACACAGCTCATGTTCCCATTCACTGATATGTTTCCCACATAAGAAGGTGCCAAATACTTTAAGAGCCAGTGGAATACAACCTGTAACTGTGACAGCACGAACAGAGAGCTGATAGTACTCTCTGGGAACTTGCTCTTGTTTGAAGGCAAACTGAGAAAAAAGTTGAAGGGCTTCATCATATCTTAGAAACTCAACTACATAGAGGCGTTCCACTTTACAATGGAGTAGCAAAGGATTGTCATGGGTGACAAAGATCAGTCTACTCCCTGAACCAAACCAACGAGCAATGTTTCTGATATTCTCGAGATGGCGGCTTTTATAAATATTATCAACAATAAGCAAAACCTTTCGGTGTCCAAGCTTTGACTTCACAACTTCATTGAGGCTCTCAGACTCTTCCGTAGAAACTCTTGCTATATCATCAAGTAAACACACACCTGGAGAACATTTTCTGGTATCTATGGTGAAGTAGTGGTGATCTTGAAACTGTGATGATATCTGTTCATAAACACATCTTGCAAGTGTGGTTTTTCCAACTCCTCTATCACCTGAAATGCCTATTTCTAAACTAACTTCTCTCGATTCCAAATCAAGCAACGTGAACACTTCTTTCATGAGCCGATCCATTCCAACAAAGCTATTAAAATCATTAGATAGAACTAATCGAGACAAGTTGTTGCTTGTAGCATAGTTGGTCTGCACGTCCAATCTCTCTAAAGGTCTGACACCACTAGACTCTTCTTTATACATGAATCTCTCAGCTATTGCCATGAAAGCAGCTACAACATGCTCAATCTCCTTAATGACAATGTCACTTAGACATTGCAGGCTACATAGATACGTTTCAGCCAGTCACATCCTTCCAATGGTACATCTAAACAGAGTTGTGCTACTTGTACAAATTCTTCTGCGCTTCCATTTGCAACTTCTTCCCTTACATATCCGTATTCGTTTACAGTCATCTTTGTTTCACTCAAATAATGAGAAACGTGAATCAAAACTCTATCAACAATGTACGAGTATGAGTCTTCTTCTTCCCTATGATGCCAAGGAAACAAAAGTGAGAGATAAAGTAAAACTTCGCTCAAGGAAAAGGAAAAAAGAGCTAGAAATTTCATCAGAATTAGTACCAATACGAGTACTTCTGGTTATATATCTCAATCAGTTTCTCCAGTGCATTCCTCCACCTCTTCGAAGGGGAGATTCTTGGCAGATCGGAATTTGACCACATACAGCTAGATTCCCGTTCAGTCCAGCCCATGGACGTTTGTTTTGTGAAAACCATAAGAGGATTATGCGCCTTCCTACAAGGAATTTCTTTTATGAAAGTTGGTAGTGTCTGAGATTCTATATTCACCTTCTCAAAGTTGCTATCTTCATTGCCATAGTCCTCAAGATCATGTACTTGTGTTAGAACATCACAAGGATCAACTTCGTAGAAAACAGGCACAACTTCTAATGATCCTTTCTCTTTACACTCAATTATCTTCACCATTTCATCTAAGCATGTAAAAGAAGCAGCATAGTTCTTCGATACGACCACAATCGCAATTTTGGACTTTTCAATCGCTTGATGCACTTGAGGACGGTATGGTGACTGGTTCTTTAGTATCTCTTCATGTTTATAAGTAGTAATCTGTTTTTTTAACAATGAAAGCAAAACATGACTCACAAAAGTTCTTCGAGTATCGATTCCTCTGAAACTGATGAAAACGTCGAACTTCACCATTTAAGACCTTAAGATGAACTGCAGATAATACAGACAAGTAAGTAAGATAACTGAAATCAATGGCTTCGATCTGGATCCAAAAGTCAACTTCTCTCTTAGTTCAATATTTCGATGACTCGTAATGCGTGCATATATGAGTAGTCATTGTATATGCAAATTCAAGGCTGACCACGTCACTATTTTTTTTGCTTTTTCTATTTGACCAACACCATAATGAGGTTCCTTCGATTCATCGGATTTTTAAGAGCAACTTCCAACCGAATTTGTACCCTATTTCATGTGATTAGAAAAAGAAAAAAAATAGGGAGGATCATACTAATTATAAGACTAAAAAATCTTGACAAATTGGTATGAATTTATTCACACAGTATTTGGTCAAATATATACACAATATCCTCCTTTCTTTCTTTGTCAATTCAATATATACCCCAAAAAGTATAAAGAAAGTTTACAACAGTAAACCATTAGTTGACTCTCTAATATTTCAAGCGAGAGCATCAACTTCATGATTTAAAAATCTTGGTATTCCATAGAAAGATAAGGAACAAAAAAGAGAATTTAACCTTGAAAAATCTTCTTGATATGATTGAAATATCAGCCAGTCTTCTAGTTGTATCATTATCTTCATAACATCTTCACAATATGTCGTTATCTCAACTTTTGTAACATAGATGGACATAAGCGACTCCATTGTCCAAAGCATAGCTTCAACCTCTGAATGTAATGCTGAGAGCCTTCTTCGAACGCTACGGCTCCCATGCATCCTCCCTCCACATAATCTAGGAAGCAAATTCATCCAAACTCTGAAAGTAGATTTGAAAATTTTCAAAACCCGTCCACAAAACATCGGCAACCTATGAAACTTGGGTTATTAGTCGAAGTAAGCCATTAAAGATCACTTTGAAAAATATATAACTTTTTCTTAAATAATTATTTTCTAATATTTTATTTACACTATATCTTTTAATAAAAAATAAATCAAAAATATTTCATTTTTCAAAAACATAAGCGAAATTACTTACAAATGAATATGTTTCAAGTAAAATTATATGTTTGTTTATGTAGAATGCAATGTTTTATTCTATATCATATATGCATTTGCTTTGATTATCAAGTTTTATAGTTTTTGGCACGTTGTTGTCCTATCAGCAGAAACCATGAAAATTGATATATGAAGAATAACTAGAAGAAAAAGATGTTGGAAGCAGTGTTTAAAACAAGTACAAAAAATGATGGTGATGAAAAGCACTGCATAAATCTAAATTAAAAGTTTATAAATTAAGATTATTTGGTTATGTGTTGATTACTGGATATGAGGATTTAGTTGTAAAAACTGAGCTAATGAAAACCATATAGAGTGTGATTTGACACTTAAAACACACACATATATATACATAATATTGATTGATATAATATCAAGTAAAAATACTAGTAATTGATTAAAATAAAAGTAAAACCAAAATCGAACATACCAAATCCTAGGTTCAGTTTTAGATTGGACTCCAAAAACCAGACTTTAACGGTCCTACTCCTACAACATCACGACCAACAACAAAGTCCCATAAAAGAAGTGAATGTCGTGGTCTCTCGTGGGCCTTAACCATTTATGTGGATTTTGCTGCTCTCAAATCACACTTGATTGAGACACTCAACTTCTACTAGATCCTTTTTTGAGATTAACGCTGACAATATATCAGTATCCCAATAATTAATAAATAAATTTGGAGGCATGAAAATGGCACGAGAAGTATACGTGAAGAGTGAAATCGATCAGTAAATGTATTAGTTGGATATATAATATAAGATTCTGTGTATTTAGTAGTCATATTTATTAAGCAGTGCAAGATTTCATGATACCTATCATTCTCGCTATACATGTTTACCATTTTAACATTTATAATTTTCTAGTTCTTCATCATTTGTAATTTATTAGACTTTTGTGATAGACTGGCAGTTATTAAGTCCATGTAGTTACTAGTTCGATCATAGTTTGGTCCACTTTTGTTTTACAATTTTAACTTTGAATAATATATAATAAAATTTGCGCCTTACAAAATTGTATTAGAGAAGTAAATTTAGCTAAGTAGTTAATGTCCATTTTTACATTTTTTATTAGATTTTAGAATTTGAATTATATATCGGATTTTGTCAATCTAATCGTTGATAAATTCATTTTTAATTTCTATAAAATATACTAATACATATACTTTAAAATCTACTTAATTTCAAATTTTTATTCTGTGAATCTAATAAAAACTGTCAATCGAGAAAGTTACCTAAAAGACATTTCACATGTGTTAGACTAAAACGGAAAGAATCTTAAGTTTAATTATACTTAAAAAGAACCAATCGTTATATTAATTTAGAAGTTTTTCCACACATGTAGAATTTAATGTCTTGCTTTCTTAAAGTAACAAAATAAAAAGATTGGTATATATGAATCAAAGTCATTTTTTTGTAGTAGACACTTGCCAAGATTCGATTCTCCTCATGTGCAATTCTATATCTTCCAAATATAGAATAATTAAGAACTGATATTTGCCAAATTAACCTAAATAATTATTAATACTTAACCAAAGCTTTTCACTGATTCCCATCACGTGAGATCACACGTGATTCGTTAAAAGACCAAAAGAAGAAACTAAAGTAGTTTAAGCGTGGTACTAATGATTCTAAAGTAACACATACACTCGTGCGTTTTTGCCTCCACGCCGTTAATTAACATCCGTTATTAATTAACGCCAAAAGTTAAAAATTTGAATTTATATAACAAATTTTCATTATAATAAAAAAGAAAAAATCGCCGATAGTTTTTTATATCTCCGCCGGTGACAAAATTTCGCCTAACGCTGTTAAACGGCTTAACGTCGCCAATTAACGGTCGGTTTAAACAGCTAAAAGAGAATCCGACCCGAATAAATCCCCAATATCTTGAAAATGGTCCTCCACGTGCCAACTAGAGAATCCAGACCCGGATCCAAACCCGAATCCGAAACTCATATCTATTGAACTACAATCTCTCTCTC